>PVKM010026022.1:0-19609 GCA_004027735.1 Carollia perspicillata | reverse complement strand
ACCCCGGTACAGACGCATAGGAGAGGCGACCAATCGATGTTTCTCATATTGATGTTTCTCTTTCTCCCTCCCTTTCTCTCTAAAAGCAATGGAAAAAAATGTCCTTGGGTGAGGAAAATAAATAAATATTTTTAAAAAATCAATCCAACTATTTATCTCTTTCTTAAAAGTCTAAAACGCCACCTCATATGGTGCTTTTTTTGTTGTTGTTATAATGTAAGCCAGTAGTATGCACTTAAAGTTTTTGTCTTTTTTAGGACTATATTGACAAATTTAAAACTATATTAACAGTTCTACTCAAATGAGTTTTCCATGACTCCTCAGTTGGAAACAATATGCCAACAAACACACACACACTAAAAACTAAGTGAATTACGCTGTTTTCACTTCCACATGCCTCCAGAAACCACAGGTTTTCCTTCTGTATTTTGCACAAGGACCCCTCCGGTCTCCATTTGGCAGTCCATGTGATCTGCAGGAAGTGCAGGTCCCGCTCTGCTCAGACTCATCAGAGGGTTCGGTTTCAGTGTATCCACATCACATTATGTAACCCTGGTCATCTGAAGTTACCGAAACACCACCACCTCTGCCATTAGAGAATCCCAGCCTTTACTGCGTGGAGGTAACTTAACTGGCCACTGGACCATACTAAGAGCAGTGATTCAAGAACTGGATTGTGTGTTACCTTCCCGATCCCCCAGTATTTTGGAATCGGTGTCTGGGGTGAGAGGCCCAAGACTTTGTATTTTTACTAAATTTCCCAAGATGGTGCTCATTCTGCTAGTCCGGGAACCACAATTTAAAACCTAAGGTAAATACCAAAGTCTTTATGTCGGAATAATCTAACCCAGATACATGCCGATATTCTGTGGACATTACTAAAACATCAACTAGAAGTTAGACATGAGATTCCTTTATTGTAGCAAAGGATTTTACCAGAAAAATTATGTAAAAGGGTATAACTTCACTCATAAATCTATCACTTTAAAGTCTGTAGCTACTACACGACTGGGGAGATTCGCAACGTGAGTTTTATTCCATAAAGGAAAATGTCGTGTAAATGGCGCTGGAGTCACTTAAGTGGACACATTAAAAACTAAGGGCAGTATGTCCATCTTTAAATAGTATTCTGTGTCGTTGCTTCTCCAGCATCCTGTTTTTCCCCTGGATGAGTTGGACGGGGAGAGAGAAGAAGGTAAGCTAGGTGGCGCCGTTGCTTAATACATTTTCCGTCACACCCGACGTTCACTTGGGAGCGCAGGTGAAGACTGTCCCGTGCCTAAGTAGTATTTTAGGTGCGTGGATCACAAGTACAAGCGTGGAGCTCAGTAGGTTGAACGAAGAGTTGCAGCTGAGGTTCCCACTCCAGGAAAAGAGAGGAGAGGTGGGGCGGAGTCGCATGACTTCACTGAAGTCTCGCTGTGGTCTAGAGGGTGCAGGCGAGCGTGCGCGGCTTCCCTGGGCATTACCGTGGCAGCGTCTGCGCTGCTGCTCAGACCATCTGTGTCACAAAGGCATGCGACAGTTCACACAGGTCTAAGCGGCTAGTACCATAACTGCGGGGGCAACAGAAAAACTCGGCGGTGCGGGGTGCAAATGTACTTGCAAAGGGTGCCTTTATTTAGCTCCCTACTAACGTCCAGAATCACGGGACAGCAGACAGAAAAAGTTTCCCAACGTGGGCAGGGGTCCGGCCTGGGTGTGGATGCCAGAGGCCGAGCTCCGGGGGATTTTTGGCTCCAGTGAGTCCGGAAGGCCAGCCCCAACTGCCGGGGGTCGGAAGTCGGGCTCCAGGGGCTCGGGCGCGGTCCCGGGGTGCAGCCGGGGAACCTCCGGGGTAGCCGCACGGCGCGCGGCGCGCAGGTAAAGGGTTACACGTGCTGGGGAGGCTCGCCGGGGGCCGGGCCACGTGACGCGTCGGCCCAATGACCGCGCCGGGGCGGCAGCTGCGAGCGCCGCCGGCTCCGGGCCGCGCGGAGCTGCTGGTGTTTCCCCGCGCGGCCGCCCGAGGCCCGCGGAGCCTGGGCGCCGCGACCCCGAACTCGCCGCCGCCGCCCGGCCCCAGGTAGGACAGTCTCCCAGCCTGCGCGTCGGGTCCCGCCGCGGGGAGGGCAAAGGCTTGACCGCTGCGGAACTCGGCTTGGTGGCATTAGTTCCCCAACTTCTTTCGCGAGTTATTTTTATTTCTTTATTTCTTTTTGCCTTGGGGTGGGGCAAAAAAGTGGGATGAGGCGATTGTCAGTTTGATTACTTGAACAAGTCATACCATTCAAGGAAGGCACGAAAAGAGGGGCAAAATCCAGGATAAGGGGCGAGAGGGGGGGCTTTCGCAAATTCCCCAAAGATCAAGACAGTTTGTAAAGCTTGGCATCTAATTGGTGTATGAAACACTTTTGTTTTTAAATCCTTAATTAATAAACTTTCAATAGTGCCCGAGAACTTGAATTGGTAAAACTGTAAGAGATTTTCCCTTATTTCTAAGTCCCCCCTCCCACTTTTAAAACGGAAATATAACATGACCGTCGCAGTTTCTTTGAAATGTCCTTGGGTCCCAGGATTTGTCCCCTTAGGGTGCTGGTGCCCTGGGTGGCAATGGGCAGGTGTGGAGGGGATAGGGTGCTGTGCCAGGTAAGAGCAGGTGTTGAAAGAAGGTGCTGGGTGCCCAGGGGTAAATGGTCACACACTGTTTGCTGAATATTTAATAATGAGGCAAGTTCCTCCTGGTGGGTTACTTGGGTCTCCTTGACCTTGGCGGCCCTGGTGGGGTGATATTTCCACAAACTACCCTTGAAGAATTTTTCCAGTGATGTAAGACCGAAATCAGTGTTTTGGTTTCTTTTCTCCAGCACCGTAACTAAATTTAAAAACAGTAAAAACTCCCTTTAGTAACTTAGTACATTTTATTTTGCATTGCGGTATAGATGTTTGCCCAGTGAATAGAGGGGGTTCAAAATCGTTAGGGATGGGTGTTTTCTACCCGTCACTACAAAGAGGGAATTACTGGTGACGCGTCTCTATCGCGTCTCCCTGTGACTTGCGGATGTCCTGGGTGGTTGTAACCAAGCTATTGGAAGGCGCAGCCGCTGGGGAAAGAGGAGCAACAGTGGAGAGTTGAATGAGAAAGAAATGGACATTGGTTGCTGCTTTTAAAGACAATAGAGTGTATATTTGCCACTTATTCCCACATTTAATCCTTCAGCTATCACTGTTTTAAGGAGGAGACAGAGGTTAGGCCCTTTCACGGCTAAACAACAGCAGTGCCCGTAGAACACCGTACCGGTCACCAGGCAGCTCACTGACACCATAATGTGAAGCGCTGAAGGTGGCGTTCCAGGTTCCTTGCGTTTATCTAGAGTGCAAAGAATCCCTTCTGGGAAGCTGCCTGACCACAGAGGAGAAGTGGAACAGACACTGATGAAGGAAGGCAGGGTCCACCCTATTTATTTAGTTACGTAGTTATGTTCGTCTCTCCGTTCTGATCCTGCTCTTCCTCAGCAGCTCTGTGATAAGTGCCCTCTCGTGGCCCCTGCCCCAGGCCCTGGCCTTCCCCAATGGCTAAAGATTTAGGTAGGTAATGACATGGAAAGGTAAATGTGAGCAATCTTAGCTATGTACTAAGCCCTTTTGCATATCTGGAATTTAAAACAAAAACTTGTACGCCGGCGAAATACGTTCATGAACCTAAAAAATAGAAGGGTTCCCCTAACTTCTTACCTCGTGCCTCTGTGAGCCTAGAACCCCTCCCTGGCTAAGCTCTGGCCACAGTCCAGCCCCAGCCCAAGGGCAGAGCAGGCACTGCCCTCTGGCTCTTGGAACCAGGCTGCCCCGGGTGCCCCAGAGCCCACTGAGTGTGCTTCTTGGAATGGGCTCCAGTTTCCGAATAACCGAATACTAGCCTCCTGGCTTTCGTCCACCTGGAATGTTTCAGACTCCCCCAGTTGCACAATTTTTCCAGTCATCCTGAATCTTGGACTCTTTGGGGGAGTCTTGGTTAAATAGTACCCACCCGCCTTGTTTTGCTTCCCTGTTTGGTCTTTAGATTGATTATCTGGTTGCAGATAAAATTTCTAGATATTTAGAAAAGAGGAGTTGATAAGGGAGGGCCGGCGTCAGCCTTCAGCCACCGTAGGTCGGATGAGTCACCCAGCTGCAGCCTTCTTTCTGTCTGCTTACCACGTGAATGCTGTTTAGAAAAATAAAACGAAATCTTTTATCTCTTTGTACCCTGAGCATGTCCCACAGAGTTTGGAATCTTCGGAGGGAATCTATGTCATCAAAATGACCCTATCGTAAAACATGCTTATAACACACCCATGGGATGAACATGTGCCCTGAAGCAGATACTTAAAAGAACTTGAAATACTGACTCAGAGTCATCAAGCATCTTAGAAAAGACACTCCTGGGTTGCGTAAGACAAAATATCATGTCGCAAATTTCAGCCCTAGCACTGAAGGTTCAGAGGACAAGTGGCTCCCTAGAATTAAATGAAACCCTGATCTGGCCTTGGAGACAGCACGTGCGCAGACCCTAGAGACTCCAGCCGGCCGTGAGGTGCTGAGGACACAGTCCTTGCCTTCATCAGACAGTCTTCAGAGAGGCCGTGGAGGACTTGAGGCAGAGCAGGCCTGTATTTTAGAAAGTCCCAGGCTGCAATGAGAAGAATTAAGGGTGGGGAAGAGACAAGCAAAGTCACTTCTGTAAAAACCCACAGGAGAGGAGAGAGAGAAGTGAATTGACTCAAAACGTAATTAGAGGGCAAAGGTGTTTAGGACATGAACTCAGAGAAAATGTTAGGTGGCTCAAGTCCGTGAAGTGACAATTTACATATTTGAGAATACGTTTTATTGCAAGACTTTCCTTACTGACTAAAATCACTGTGGGCCCCACATACTGTGTTTCCATCACAGAAAAAAGTTTTGGGGAAAGAATGAGCCAAATAGATTTCACATTTTGAACAACCTAGTGTGTCTTTATATAGACTTAAGTATACACATCCGAAGGCAAAGTTAAGATAATGTGTCGCCCTCATATTGTAGACTTGTTATAAAAATCCCCGAGTTTTGACTGTGTTAACAGTAGTGAAAGTGGGCAGTAGAACAGCCTCTTCTTTGAAGTTGGTCACAGCATGCTATCTGTCGTGGAGAAGACGGTGTTGTTATTACTGCAGGAACGTATTGTCAGAGTGGTGACGCCGAGTGGTGACACGAGTGGTATGCGAGAGTCACTGAATGCCTATCAGAGAGGAAAAGTCTCCTTGGTTATTGACTTGTGGCCATATATATAGCTTTTTTATGTAACCAGTATTTGGGCATATTTGTAACTCACTTGTTCGTTAGTCCCCGAGTTGAATCGCTACACACACGAGTTTTGAAACGTCCTTTAATTTTGGTGTTAAATCCCCCACCCATTTGATGACTGAGTACCTGTCTTGGGTTACTGATGTGTGGTCAAGGCAGACTTGATGCATACTGGATGGTTGTAGAACAGTATCCTTCTTATTTGGTGATCAGACTACACACCCTCAGTCCTCCAGAGTGTTTGCTGCAACCTGGAAGGGAAGGAAAGAAGCCTGCCTGCGCCTGCAGACCGTTCAGAGCCACATACTTAGATCCTCGCTAGGGCTTCCGTGGCATTGCATATTTATCTTTTGATTCCCAATGAGCTCAGCTATCTGGGTTCCTGGTCCACTGAGTTCCTGGAAGCCCACCTTGCAGGTGCAGTGTGTGGCTAGCATGATTAAGTGTGAAATGTAGCCATAACCAGCTGCCAGATAGAGAGGGCAATGCATGGATGGTTGTCTGTGATTTAAACCTAAGTCTGCAAGAAAAGAAAACTGGGTTCAGGACCGTGTGTTAGCAAGGAAATAAGTATTGCATTTTGGAAAAATGCACCTTCAAACGTTTTTAGAGCTAGAAAAAAAATGAGGCTCAAAAAGCTTAAATGGTATGTCCAAGGTATTAAAGCTGCCCATTGGAAAATCCAATGGAACCAGAACCTCAGAAATCCCAATCCCCAGTTCAGGTATCTTCCTACACTAACCAAAAAGTACAAATTTTAGTGGTATGGAAAATTCTGTTTCTGTGAAGTGCCTTTTTCTTAAAATAGTATAGCCACTGTTTATGGAGAAATTGTTTACATACATAGTATCATTTACTTAACAAACCACTCTAAACCCTAATAGCTTAAAGCAACCACCATTATTTAGTTTATGACTTTGTGGACCAGCATTTGGGGGCTGGTCTTCACCAGGCTTTCTTATGCACCCGAGGTCACCAGGGTGGCTCTGCCTCTGCGGATGGGCTGCCTGCCGGCTGAGTCAGCTGGGGAGAGGGGCCTCCTGCCCCCCAACACTGGGCAGCCCCAGTGTAGTTGTAAGAGCGACCATGGAAGCAGGGAGCATTGGGGCCTAGGCTGAAATGGACACAAGTTGCTTTTCTTCCGATCTATTTCAAGAGCAAGTCGAAAGAATTGTGAGGATTCAGGACAGGTGGAGAATTGTGGCCATTTTTGCAATCTACCACCACTTGGCAGATCACTTTAGCTAAGTTACCTAACTTAATTAAGTCTCACCTTAATTAAGGCGAGGACACCTCAACTCCAGAAGTAAAGGCAGAATTCCTGTGTTACAGGTGAAGAAACTGAAACCCAAGCACGGTAGTCTGGCTGAGGGGGTGCAGCAGGTGAGGGACAGAACTGCGGGGGGCGCACCTGAGAACTGGTTGCAAGTGCGGTCCTGACCCCACCTCAGATCCGTTGGATCAGAACCAGCATCTGAACAGGATCCCAGGTTACTCTAAGCACAGGGGAGTCCGGGAAGCAGCACTGTAGGGAGCAGGGGGCGTGGCAATTAGAGGGGCTAGTGGAAGGACACTCCAGGCAGGGAGAACAGCAAGGGCACGGGCCCTGCGGCTGGAGTCTGCAGTCAGGTGAAGGAATTCCCAGACTAGACAGGGCCTCTGCAAGGGCAAGTTCATTCCTGGTGTAGAAGGAAGTCTGCTTTTTCCTAGAAAGGCTAATCAGAAGTCCCTGAGAAGGTCCTGGAGGGGAGAATGCTGAGGCTTTACTGTCATCTGGGCATGCCCTGAGGACAGCTCAGACGAAGGCAGAGATGGTGAGAAGTAAGAGACCGATGGTCCAGTCTGGGAGGCATTTCAAAGCACACCCCACAGGACCTGATGCCAAACTGGATTCTGAGGAAAGTAAGAGAGGAAGCAAAGACGGTTCTGGACTGCCAAGTTCTGGGTTGTTTCCCAGCCTTTAGCTTGGCATAGTACCTTTGCCTGTGTTTCTTTACTACTGAAAATGAAGATTCATTTTGGTGATGATGGTGGTTTTGCCAAGAGGCAATTCAAACATCAAAGTTCCAATCCAAAGCTCAGGTAAATTTCCCAAGTATAAGTGAGAATTTTTTGGCAGGTAATTAGTTATAACAAAACAGTTCCTTATACAGTTCTTCTGTCCATTAGACCTCCCAACTGCCCCATGGACATCTACACAGGTGGGGTTATTGTGCCCCTTTCACAGGTAAAGACACTGAGATTTAGTGATGTCACTCATCAGGATTCGAACCCAGGTCTACTGACTCCCAGCCCAATCTTCTGTCTGTGCACTGAAACACTCTGCAGGTTTTGTATTTGGTCTTTGGGGGAATTTTTGATCTGATCAATTATGGGTCTGATTTTGTTTTCCATATACACTGTACCAAGCTCAGAAAGGTGCTTGAAAATGTATGAGGATGATTTTGAAGTACCTATTTCATAGAAACTTGAAAATGCCTCAGAAAACAGAAATGTTTCTTTCCTCACCTGGCTTTCTTATGTTTTTTTCCCCGTATATTGACCCCGGTGGCAACTAATTATACTTTATATTTCTAAAGATGTGAGCTCTTTTGAAGCTTTTCATTTGATTCTTTGAGTGATAAAAATATTTTGTTTTTTTCCAAATACATTTTTAGGCCTGTCCTTAAGCTGAGGCCCAAAAAAAAAATGTCCATAGATTACAGAATCATGGCCCCAAAAGGGTCAAAACACCTGCTTGTGTGGATAAGAAGACTGAGGCCTGGAGACAAGGGGTTCAAGGGTACCCCACAAGTTGGAAATAACACTAGAGCAGGACCTCTCGTTTCTAACCCTGAGCCCTACACTCTGCCTAAACTGCTTCAGGGAAATTCCCTTCCCTGTTTCCCAGCCTCTGTCCACCCTGTGAGGGGCTGGGAGAGCTCATGTTGTAAAGTCTAGACAACCTGGGACTGCGTCCTGGTTTGCTGGCCACCTAGTGTGTAACCAAGTGCATTGACTACTGGAGTCATTGCTAAAGAGAATCATAAAACAGAATTCATTGGCGAGACAGCGAAGATTCCATTTACAAAGTACAATTTATCTGCATTCTCTGTTAAACTTGACCTGGCAGGTTTTATGATTCTCACTGGGATTTGGTTTTGGTGAAGGAAGCCAAGTGTTCTAGGAGTGGACAGAACAGAAGCTTCAGAAATACACTGCAGCCCAGGCAGAGGCCCAGTCTCCGAAGACCACAGCAGGAGGCCTGACCCCTGCCCCCCAGCACCTGCCGTAAAATGAGTTCTGTCTCTGTTAGTGTCTCTGTTAAAGATGCAATGCCTAACTCACTGTGGCTCTGAGAAGGTGAGCCAGCCCCCAAAGGAAGGCAGAGAAGTCACAGCCCACTGGTGTAGAGAAAGCTAGAGGCTTGTTTTTTTTTTTTTTATTTAATACCCTGCCTGAATTTAAAGATTTAATGGAACAAAGGAGTGTGGCTTTTACATAGGAATAATAATAAAGCTAAAATGAGTTTCCGACTTCTGCTAAAGTAGGTTCTGCTGAATAATTGATATTATTTAGCAAAAATTGCAACCCTTGAGAGACCGTTGTCCTGTAAGAGTTAATTAGACAAACAAGCAAAACAAGCGAAGAAATAAAAACTCAAGAATTTGCCACCCTAGCACTTTGCAGGGCCTCTAATGGCAGGTGCGACTGACTGGGTGCGGCCCACATACACACACGCCCATAAGTCAGAAATCACCAGGATCGTCCTCCCAAACACAGATGACAGCATCATATGCGTGTTTGGTCCCATTAAATCTCTTTACTCCCTGTCTTTGCTGTCCTCACCATCTGCGTCGTTTCTGAGAGCCCTTTGACAAGACACCTGGGGCAGGCGTAGTGTCTTCGACCCTCCCTAAGCCGTGGAGGCCACTGCTCTTCTGCAGGGCGTCTCAGCGGAAGAAACACGTGAGCCGCTCTCCCAGAGGAGATTAGAATGAGGGCCAGGCTCTCCTTGGGTGCGAGTCCTGCCTCTGCCGATTGTCATGGGACCTCAGGAGGCATCTCCTGTAACCCCCTGGGTTTCCGCTTCCTTAGCTATAAAACTAGGAAGCTGACTAACTGTTCCCGCGGAGTGTGCCCGCACTTGGCAAATGTTTACCAAATCAGATTCTCGGCCTCTGTGGCCTTTGGTTTTCTCGAATGTGAAATGAGAGGTTTGGACCACAGGTAGTTAGTTGTAAAGGCTCCCGGTGCCTCAAGCCGGTAGAGAATTCAGGGGTGAAGCGTAGCAACAATGCCGTGTTTGCAGCAGTGGCAGGTGGGAGGGCGCCCGTGACTTAGTCTGGGGGAAACGAAGTGGGAGCGGGCTGTCTGGGAAAGCAGAACTTCCCGACCTGCCTCAACGGTCGTGCTGCAAGTCCAGGTGACAGGAAACTCTAAAATATGGAGGAATGAGAGGTGAGGAAGGGGGCTTTTTCCTGGCCCTCATTTCTATGAAGGATTTTCAAAATAAGTAAGGTGGCATTTATTGTATTTAAAAGAGAGGGCCCTTGCCTTGCCCGTGGTCTTTTATATAGTCTCTATCCTTCGCTCTTCAAGTTTAGTTGGATTTAAATATGTACATCAGAAAGAGTTTGCACTGGGGAGGGCCCACACCACTTCGTGATCTTTGTGACATAAAAAGCTTCCTCCCTTCCCCCACATTGCTGTATAGGCTAAAATCTAAGTGACCGCCTATGGAACAAACGGAGGCTGTGCAGGTGGTAGGGGTACAAAGGTGAACAAAGTGGGCCTGGACACCGTCCTGCAGGTGTTGACACATTAATCACACAGACATGTCGCTGCATTCCTGCATGGACAGCAGGGAGGGGTCCTGGGCACTGTGCGGGGTGGCCCGGGAGCTGTCACCTGTCTGGGAGGCAGGAAGGGCTCCCCTGAGGACAGATGAGAGGGATCTAACCAGGCGGAAGGGGTTGAGGGCCATGGGAATACGGGCACTTCGCTCACTCTCCTGAGGTGGCCAAGTTCCTGGAGGGAAACGGAGATGGAGACAGAGATGGAGATGGTAGGTGGAAGTGAGATCAAGCAGGCCTTCATCGGACATGCTCGGTAATCTGACCTCAACCAGTCTGGTCCTTCTTCTTTATGTAGGGTTTTCTGAGGGGTGGATGTTGAAACCTCGGATGTTTATACATGGGTGAGGGTAAAGGTCTCCTTCCTCACAGCCTCGCACTTGGTCCAAAAGCAAATCTTAGGCTCCATTCAACACATTAATTGGTAAGCAGGAATAAAATAATCACACATCCTGTTTTGTAAACTTAGCAAAGTCCCTTTTTCTGTTCTTTTAGTTTCTGCAGTAATATATTGGGTTGGCCAAAAAGTTTGTTTTTTTCCATATGATGGCTCTCGTAGTTGTCTTTAACTTCATTTGAAACAATTTTGTTAGATTGTATTGCGACAGCTGTCATATCAGTGTGCATTTTTTAAAAAACTTAATCAAAATTGGTGAATTTTTGTGTAGCCATTTTAATATTGAAGATGGAGGAAGATGTTCAACATTTTCAGCATATTATTTCAAGAAAGGTAAAAACACAACTGAAATGCGAAAAAAGATTTGTGCAGTGTATGGGGAAGGTGCTATGACTGACTGAACATGTCAAAAGTGCTTTGCAAAGTTTCATGCTGGAGATTTCTCACTGGACGATGCTCCATAGTCCAGTAGACCAGTTGAAGTTGATAGCGATCAAATCAAGACATTAATTGAGAACAATCAATGTTATACCACGTGGGAGATAGTCAGCATACTCAAAACATCCAAATTAATAAAGTTATTGGTAAAGATGAAAAATGTGTCTTTTACTTTACAGAAAAAACTAAACAGACCTTTTGGCCAACCCAGTATCTCACAGATAGTTGTGTAGAGACAGTGTGACACTCTTTGGAGGCAGGGCTGAGCTAATCTATGCATTTTAGCAGAGAAGCCTTGGAGCTAACCACTGGACAAGGCATGTTTAGCAACGAGCATTGGGAACTGTTGGAACCACAGGTTACTGGACTGGTAGCCTCTACAGGGTGATAACAAGGGTGGGATGCCTCCAGGGTGTCCACGCTTTTGGTATGTCTGGGCCACACTGGAGGAAGAAGAGTTGTCTTGGGCCATACGTTACATACACAAACACTAACAGAAACTGATGAGCAAGAAAAAGGTTTTTTGTAAATTTATGATTTTTTGTTGGGCCACATTCATAGCCATCCTGGGCTGCATGTGGCCCATGAAGGGGTTGGACACCCCTGCACACCACTTCTAGACAGTCCACACATCTTCCACAAAACTGACTTTGCCAAGGAGAAATAACTTCTTTTTTTCCTTTTTACTGAATTGATTTGGTGACACTGTTCACAAAATTGCACAAGCTCCTGGTGCACAAATCCACAGTGCATCGTCTGTACACTGTGTTGTGCATTCAGCATCCCAGGCCAAGGCTCCTTCCATCACCGTTGACCTTTGCTAAACCCTTCTCCACCTACCTCCACCACACCCCCCGCAAAAAAAAATAACCTCTTACATCCATTTGCTAATTAACAAAGTCCTTCATGCTGGTTTGAGGTAAAGAAGCTAGCATGACTGTAGAAACCACCTCTGGACTGTATGCAGCCCTCAGATAACAACTTGCTTACCAGTCATCTCTGAAGCAAACATGCTTGATGGGGTCAGCTCATTCAGTTTACAACCGAAGGTGCAGATTGAAATCACACTCATAAAGCTCAGACTGTCTATCCTGACATATTTCAGAGTGAATGACAGATAATACAACCATTATAAGGCAGTGGTCTTTATCTTAAGAACAGTGAGAAGCTATGAAGGTTTTAAACTGGAAAGTGATAAGATATTCATCTCTGGCTGCAGTTTGGTCAATCAAAAGCCAGACTTAGGGAAGAGGGAACCAAGTAAGGAGCTGCTGTCTGGATGGTGCTGACTCCCACTTGAATAAAGGGGAGGTAACTGGGGAGAAGCAGATGGGCTCCTAAGAGATTAGGTAAAATGACTGGAACCTGGTGGTGGACTGGAAATGGGAAGTGAGAGAGGAGGTATCCGGGTTGAGTTTTGGGACAGGGGATAAAATAATTTTGTTGTAGTGTTGTTGGTGATCAAAAAGAACAAAGAGACAATTTGTATGTTGCCAATATACAACAGTTGAATGAGGTATGATTTGTAAATATAGTGCACTACGCTGTCCTGATGGAAAAAATGAGGTGTATATGGGATGCCATGGTGTGAAGATGTCCGGGATATAATCTTAAGTTTTTAAAAATTTGTTGAAGAAGCATGTACTTAGTGTTCCATATTAATATAAATAGCAATTATTTTAATGAGCACTTACAGAATTATCTTCTGGAGGGTGGGCCTCTTGTAGTACAGGCTTCCCCCACCAGGTGAGTGTTCTAGGAACCCACCTGTATCAGTCTACCAGCTGGTGTTGTTGGGAGAGGCTGCATTCGGCTTCAGTGAATTATTTTGAAGGCTCTTTCAGCACATTTGCCCATTTCATGATGGGTTATTTCTGCGCACACCTGCCCACACCACGCTGAGTGGTCAGCAGTCTTTGACCAAAAACAGCATGGCCTTCATGCCCCACCCTCCCTATTCACCCAGTCTTGCCCAGAGCAACTTTTTTTTGTTTCCCTGGAAGAAAAAAAATCCTCAAAGGGGAACATTTTTCCAATGTGGAAGAGGTGAGACAAAAAAACAGCAAAAGCACTAAAAGACATCAAAATTGATGAGTTCAAAAACTGTTTTGAGCAGTGGAAAAAAGTCTTGATAGGTGTATTACATCAAATGGAGAGTACTTTGAAGGTGTAAACATGTAAGAATGAATACACAATTTTTTAATATAAATCAATTCTAAGGTATTTGGGGCTCCCCCTCATAACTTAGCAATAATAATGATTATAATTAGCACTTACAAGTAAAATATCTGGAAGAAAAAATTTCTAACAGTGATTATCTATGAGGAAGAGACTGCCAGAGACATTTTCAATGTACACTAGACATTTCTGTACTCTGGATTTATTTTGCAACAGAGAAATTTGACTTGGCAGGAAATGAGCAGACTGCCCTATTTCTATCATGAAAACTGCTGATCATGCAATCCCACGATGATTTCTCCCTCCTCTGAACACACAGACCACGTTCATTCCAGAGTGTTAGATCCAAAAAGGGTGAGCTGGTTCAGCATCTCCATTTCCCATCTGAGGAAACTGAGGCCCGGGGAGGTTAGTGACTTGGCCAAAGTCACATGACTCTGAATTAACAGCAAGGCCAAGATGAGAATCCAGGGACATGCTAACTCTTAGTCTAGAATCCTTTCTACTGTAAGCTAAATCTTCTCTAGCACTCACTGTACCTATGAATAACTTGGCTTTCATTGGACTGCGAAGTGAATAAATCTTTCTCCTTCTGTAAAGTCATGCTCGGACTGAGACAGGCAGGGTCTAGCATCAAGGTTAACCTACTGTCAAATGGTCATTAGAGCAGTCAACAGACCTTCCTTAGACTTCAGGCCCAAGACGCAGAGCTGAAATTCAGGGAGCAGAAGGACTCCCACACTTGAGTGGCACTCCCACAGCTTCCTTGCCCAGCCCCTCATGCAGAAACACATGCACCACGCATGGTAAGGATAAGCTAGGGGCACTGGGCTGCGCGGCCTAGTGGGTCATGCTGGCGAAATGGACTTCGGCTGTAAGGGAGGGTCAGGGAGTACCCTTCCACTGCAGCAATATGCCAGCACCCTAAACTTCCTGAAGCAAATGGCATGCTATTCAAGGATTCTTTTAATTAGTTGGTAATCTCAGCGACTTCTCTCAGCTGTCTTCAGAACTCTCACTTGTAGGATTCACAAAGGCCCTTTTCACGGAGTACATTTCAGGGACCGTTTCTTATCTTACAGAATCACAGCCGCCCCTGGCCTGATTGTGGGCCCCGAGCAGTGTCTCAGATTGTCCACCCTCATGCGGTGGTGGCCCCCCCGAACTGGACTCTTCTGGACCAGGATTCAGTGGCAGAAACAAGGGTAGAACACTATCTTGTCCTGAGAGCAGGAGTTACCAGGGAGTTACGTGCCCCAGTCTGTTGCGGGCTCTTCGGCTTTCCTGCCTTGGGCGCCCGATCCTTTCCTCCTTCTCCCCTGAAGCTAATCAGAACACCATTGTCTGTGCTGAACTACACTTGACATCTGCTGTTCATCACCTAAATGGGCCGCTGTCTTTCGGAAACTATTCTGCTCCCATTTTGCAAATTTGGTGAGCTTCTTTCCAGTGTTTCATTAATTTATTTCAACTCAGCATTTTCCATATCTTAAACTTTTCCATTTTTTTAATTAGCATGTTTTATTTTTTAAGTTTACACACACACACTTATATAAAGTTTAGTTTTGCACTCTTTCACACCAGTTTCTCCTGTTGCTAATTGTGTGTGTACACAATGCTTTAAGTAGTTACATTACCCATATAATGCATTTATACATTTTATCTCAAAATTTGGAAAAAACAAAAGTAGTTAAGTATTACAACTGCGATGTACCTCTAAATTATATTCAGAAACCTAGTACTATGATGTGATGAAAAAATAAATGTAAAGTGCTAATAATTATTTCCCCCTCGGTCGACAATATGTCTGCCTTTTAGAAAGCTCACATTATGCTTTTCACAAATGCAGAAGTTTAGCTTCTTGAATATTAGCCTCACACAGAGGCTGAGAGTATATGATAAGGGGAAAATGTATGCCCTTCCATGAGGGAATAACCAGGGGACCTTCATTACAAACGGAACAGGAAGGAATATGAGTGAACCACAACTCAACAGATCTTAGAATCAGAAATTCCTAGAAACAGGGTTGGTGAGCCCTGGAGGAGTTATTAGAGAATTGGTATGATGCCCTTCCAAGCCCGTCCTGGACAGTGTGTGTGCCTTCCAAAATGCCTGGAAAAGGTTATGTTTCCCATTGTGCTTTTCCTCTGTGGCCAGGCTGAGCAATAACCTACCTGACTGATAGTAATCTTGGTATGAGCTGTAGTTACCGAATTTTCTATTAAAATGCAAAACATGTTAGATGGACAACAGGATAGATTGAAAATAGTCTGTACTGAAAACTCAAGGATTAATGTTCCTCGAAACTTGTCCAAATGAATATTAACAAAGCATTCCTATGCTAACAGTGTAACATTTTGGGAGATAAAGTTTGTATGTCTAAACAGTGGGACACCTGGGTTGTTAATGGGGTTATGATAGCCTCTATTGGAAGTTAAAATTTGCATGAAAGAATTAGAATGTAAGGGTGTGTAGGTATAATTAAGGGGCTAGACAAGGTGAATTCAGTGATGTCTCTTAATATCTGTAATAAACATTTGAGTACTTTCTTTGCAGTTTTCTTTTTTTTTTTGCTTCATAATGTAAAAATATATAAGGAAAAAATTAATTTCATCATAATTAAAATGTTTTCCTGCTAGAACTTCTCAATTGGGACTGATTGAAGAATATTTATTTCTGATGAAAGTATAGAGGGAAACCAAAGCAGAAAAGGATGCTGTGACTTTAAATTTGGAGATATTTTGTAATTGTCCTTGAAGTTTCTATTTTCATATGTTTGCTTTGGGTGGAACATGGAAAAATATTTGCCTGCTGTATGCTACTAATCTTAATTCACGTGTTCATGAATTTCCTTTCCTGAGAAAGGTGGCAAGCAGTTCCTTGGGGATGTCTTTCTAAATGTTTTGCATGCATGAATTTTGCACTGAAAACTGGTAAATCTGAGAGTCAGATCTAAGAGATGTCTCTGAGATATTCAAAAGTAGGAAGCTTCAGGAATTAAATGTTGGGTTTTCTAGTTACATGTGATCCCTAAAGCTACCCTAGTTGTGTGATCAGTTTTTTCACTGTCAATCTGTTTTTCAAAAAGTACTGATGAAGTCTGGTATTTATTCTAAATAACATTGCTTGGAAATTCTTAATTTTGCTTGTTTAAATAGGCTTTTAAAAAAACCCTTCAGTAATATCTTTAATCTTTCAATAATGGCGTGGAGGCAAGGTATTTTTTTCCTTAGGGAAATTAAAATTGCAATAGTGCAGAAATTCTTATTCACTCAATAAATACATACTAAGCATTTTCCATATATATGCCTGACCTATAGAATCAGTATAAGTCACCTTTCTGGAACCTCACAGTGGACATTTTTCACAAATGCAAAACTTGAATTTGCAAATAAAATGCTTGACTACCATTCTCCCACACCATGCGCTTGCTACATACATCCACTTTTCACATGTACGGAGGTAGGCGTGGGGCTGTGTGCTGAGCTGCATACAGGTGTAAACGAAAGAAGTCCTTGTCCTCATGTGGCTTATAGTATCTACTGGGAAAAAGAACACTTAATAATCACATAAATAAAATGGAATTTCCAACTGTGGTGCTGCAAAACAAAGATAAATGGCGCGTAACAGCACTTACGGGGTCTGACTTTCATGAGAAGAGAAGAGAGGTCCGGGAAGAATTTTGGGGCAAGAGACTGTGCCCAGAGGGGAAGAGTGAGGGAAACTGAGCCAGTGGAAGGGAAAGGAGTGTGTGTGTGTGTGTGTGTGTGTGTGTGTGTGTGAGAGAGAGAGAGAGAGAGAGAGAGAGAGAGAGAGAGAGAGAGAGAGGGGGTGGGAAGTGTGGTTCTGGAGGCCAGGAGACCCGTTTCTACTCTAAGAGGTACTAGTGACTGCTCCTGAGCATGTCTTCAGCCCATCTCGCTTTCTTAAACTGAGCTGAATAGAAACTTCTAGGATCTCTGCACTAATCTGTGATTCATAGGAACTGCTACCTTGCTGGGAAGCTGTGGCGGCTTCTTTTGGGCCATTTCTGAAGCCGTCATCATCCCAACCCAGGTTTTGTCTACATGCTGAGTCCCTGCCAGACTGGCCCTGGGCAAAAGCCGGATTCAGGCAGTTCTAGGCTCAGTTACCTCAACTTCCTGCTCCACCTGCATCCACATAGTTATCGACCTCCCTATCAATCCCTTCCTCATTCCCTTCATTCTCCGAGGGTGAGGTGTGCCATTTCCTCTTCAAGGTCAACCTTTTCACCAGGGATCCTTTACTCTTAGCCCCAGTCCTCCGCACAAGGCTTCAAGGGTGCATCCTGCCTCGCCCACTCTTAGCACTCCTCTGTCCCCTGAAAAAGGAGTCCACACTCTTCAGTAGACACACTCTCGTTGTTGTTGTTTTAAATACAATACAGAACAAATATTTCTTCATTTGAGCCTCATTCCTCTGCTTTTTGGCTCTCTGCCTCTCCTTCTCTCTGTCTCTCCCCTTCCCTCCCCCTCTCTCTCCCTCTCTCCCTATCACTGTTTTCCTTATTAAAATATTAAGTTGAAAAGTCATAAAGAGTCATTCCTGCCTTTAATTGCAATTGCCAATTTTTCTCTTCCTGCTCACCCCTAACATGTAGCTATTTGTTTTCTACTCACATCATGACATGGAAATTTCAGTGATGAAATTCGGATCCTACCCTCAAATCAAACAGTCCTACTTCATCCTTTTGTCTTAGGAGCTTCCCTGCTGCATCTCAAACTACTGACATTGCCCAGCCTTCCTTTTTGAAATCCCGTCCTCTGACTCCCAGGGCACTGTCTATGGCCTTCCTCACTCCAGTCCCTGTTCCTCTGCCACCTTCATCAGAGGGAGCTGGGGAAGCCCCGTCCAGGCGCAGGTCCCACGAGCTGTCACTCTGGCATCAAGGAAGGTGAACGAAGAATTCAGAGTAGAATTAACTCTGCGACTGGATCCATTGTTTTGCGTCAGTTGGCGAGGCAGCCTGTGTGGGAGGTGAGGAATCAAAGAGGACTGGAGAGTTAGGTAACTGGTCATCTGAACTTGGGGACGGAGGTGAGAGGACGTAGCCCTTTGTTGGATTTCGATTCCATGTTAAAGCAGATTCTTACAAGGTAGTATTTTAACCCTGGATGGTTTAGAATGAAGTGTAAATGTGATGCACTAAATAGAATGCAAAGTATTTAAAATTTTACGTACGTCTGTGTAAGTGTCTGTATTTAATACTTTAAAGATACACAATATTCACAGTTTTTTTCTTTTTACAATATTTATAGTTTTTAAGATAATTTCTTAATTAATATGACTTAGCCTTGTGGTTCTACTTTAAAATATGTTACTTGATGATTGATCTAGACTTTGGATCATTAGGTTGAAACTTTTGAGATGATTTTGCTCTTTTACAATGGAATAAAATAAGAAGAAGCTTCTTAAGGTGAAGAAGCTTCACCTTATTCATGGGTTTAATTTATTAGTTTTACAAAGCAACTTAAGTACTAGGGGAGGATTTGTTTATTAGTCAGAAAACTGAAATACTTAAAATGTTTTTTACTTTTATCAAGTTGAAAATCACTCTTAAAAAGATTAACAATATTTAGAGAATTTTAAATAGAATATAAGATGTGTCGTCGATCCTGACTCAAGAGAAAACCACATTTTTGGATTGTTGTTTAATTTATTTAGTAAGTTAAACAGTCAAAAACCTGAATAGTCGTACATTCTATTTTGGGGGACCCCGAGGGATATTCCAAAACCCCTGTCGCCAGCTGCTGCCCTCAAGCATCGGTGCCTCTGGGCTCTCACTTCACCCTCGGCCCTTCCCACTCCTCGGGCCCCGGCCCCGCCTCTGGCAGGGTCGCAGTGTGTGCAGGCGCCCAGCCCCCACGCACTGCTCCAGCCCTGCTCTCCTGACACAGCTACGGGACCCTTGAACACAGCTCCCTGCAAAGCAGATCCGCTTGCATCTCCCAGGACCCCTCTCAACTTAACCTATCTTGAATTCATCCCTGCTCCACCCCACCCCCACCAATTCCCCCTCCCTCTTGTTGCCATTTCAGCTATTGACATCACCTGGGTGTCCTTGCCCCCCACCGGCCGGAACTGTGGTACGGACATCTTTGACTCCTTGGTGCCCACTCCCTGACAACAGCAGGCACAGAAAAACCCCATCAGTGAATGCGGAGGCCGAATGCAGTACGGGATGACATGAACACAGGTTTTTGGATGAGCAGAGGGGGAAGGCCCCAGATCATGTTGGTATTTGTTAAAATCTCTTTGTCAGAAGAGCAGGAAGAACTGCCATTTATTGAGCGCCTACTATCTTCCCAGCATTCAAAGTGATCTGTATATGTTATTTAGCTTAAAGGAGTGGGATCAGAGAGGGCAAGCCAACAGTTCAAAGTGACAGAGCCTGTGAATGACAGAGCTGGGACTCGAGAGCCCACCCCCTGGGCCAACAGAC
>PVKM010026021.1:0-19587 GCA_004027735.1 Carollia perspicillata | reverse complement strand
GGGTAGTTCAAGATAGATTTTAGGATCGCTCGTCCCCCCTATTTCTATGAAAAGTGCCTTCCTGAAATCAACTGCGGGATGCCATATTTTGCCGTGTGTAATGCACACCCATGTTTTAGGCCCAAACTTTCAGGAAAAGAAACATCTTTTGTTTCACGGTGTGTAGACGCAGAGCTAGCACTACCGGCGCGTCCTGTGCACCCTCATCTTTCCCTCGAAAATCTGGGCAGAAACTGCCCTTTATTCACCGCAAACTGCGCCATCGCCTGCAGTCGCCGTCTCCGTGTGAGGCGAGCTCCCGCCGAGGGCGAAGGGTCCGCACCCCTCCTCCTGGGGCTGGGCTGTGCGTCTCAGGAGCGCCGGCCTCCTCGCCTGCTTCCCGCGGCACTGACCCCGGCTCCTTTTTGCTGCCAGCACTTAGGTGTGCAGTGTCTTCCTCCGTTTGGTTTGGTGGCTGTGGTGCGGAGGCCGCCGGCCTGACCATGAGCGGTGTGCGGGCACCACTCCTGGCCTCACTGGGAAGCTTCCACTTTGTCCTTCCCAATGGGAAGCTGGCCTTGGGGTGGGTGCAGGTGCCTGCCTTTCTTCCTCCAGGGGCCGCCTCGCGGTCCCCATTGTCCAGGGCCGAGTGAGAAATCTCCCCACGCTTGGTGGCTTAAAACAACTATTGACATTAGTGATCTCAGGCTCGGGGAGGCCTGGCGGGGTGGGGGGGCGGGGCGGGCAGCTGCGGCTCTTCCGCGAGGGTGCAGTCCAGTGGTTGTCCCGAGGGGCGAGGCGCCGCCTGCACCCCCCTCACAGGCACCGGCAGCCGGGCCTGGCTCAGGGCGGGAGGCCTCAGGTCTGCGGCCTGCTGGGCTGGCACCCACAGGACCGGGAGGCTGCACGGTGTGGAGTCTGTTCAGGGTTCAAGGGGCTGGACCGTGTGACAATGTGAGTCTTGGAGGGGCTCCCTGGGGTCCTGTGTGTGACAGTAGGAGCTGGTGCTTTGCCACCAGCGAGATGCCGAGCCTTCGCCGGTGACCAGGGTGCACAGTCTTTTCAAGTGGGTGAGGGTGACGGGTGCAGAGGAAAGCCGGGGTGGGGGGGCATTGAACACACCCGCGCTGCTCTCCCTGCAGAGTGGGGGGGGGCGGCTCTCAGCCCAGACACCGCCCCAAGTCTGAGGCTCCTACATGGCCTCAGGGCCTCCCCAGGTAGGAGCGCAGGTTCCCCGAGGCGGCCGAGACTGGCCGGTGCCTCCCAGGGGGTGGGCCTGTCCGAGGGGGGCCGCCCCCGGCTCGGATCTCGCCCTTCCCGCGGGCACCGGGCCACCCGCGGCGGCCCTCGCGGCGCCCCCTCCCTCAGGGCGCCGGCTGCCCGGCGCTCCCGCCTCGGGGAGCAGGTTCGAATCCCGGGCCCTGGGGGGCGGGCGGGGCGGCCGGGCGCGGGGCGGCTCCAGGGGGGCGGGGTGGGGGCGGGGCGGGGGCAGTGAGGTAATTTCCGCGCTCGGGCGTCAGAGGTTTGAGTCACCCGGGGGCAGAAGCGAAAGTGATCGCGCGGCGGGCGCGGCCAGATAGGGGGTAAGTGCGGGGATGCGGGGTCTCCGCGCGGAGGCGGCGCTCTGCGCCCGGTGTGTGTGTCGGGGGGGCGGCTGCTGGGACCCGGGCGGAGCCGGCGGTGCTGGGCGGCGGGGGCCCTCGCCCGAGCACCCCGAGGCAGCCGCGGGGATGGGGACTCAGCCGGGACCCCCGCCGGCAGCAGCGCAGCTTCCTCGCCGGTGCCGGGCGGGGGGCGACCGGGTGATCGCTGGACAGCAAGGTCCCGACGCTTTGGCTCCGCCCCACCCGCTCCCGCTGCTGCGGTTTCCGAAAACGCGCCCGGGGTCTCGACCGGCCCCTCCGGGGGGCGGGGTGCGGGGGGCGGACTCAAGTTTCCACTTCGGAGCCGGCGGGCGCTCGACTCCGGGCTGACCTCCAGTCACTTCCTTCCACCGAGTTTCCCCGAGAAGTTCCCTTCGGAGGAAGAGACAGTGTCGCTGGGAGCCTGTTCCCTCCTCTGACTTAGGGCTGCCCCTGGGGAACCCCAGGTCCCTCTGGAGCGGATGCAGAGGGCCTGCCTGCCCCCGCAGCCCCTGCCCTGTGCAGGTGGCCCCCTGGGTCCTCCTGGCCCCGGACACTGCCCCAGGGGAGGACACCAGTCCCCTGCAGAGGGGTTCCAGAGCCAACTGCCTCTTCACAAGACCAGGGTGCTGTGTCCCCAGACCAGCCAGGAGATGGGGCCTCTGGGCCTTGGGGGCAAGGGCCCAGGAGGGGGCGGGGCACAGCTGATAATTCCTTGGGCCTCCAGGGTTCCTATTGCTGGGGTGACTGCCCCCCCCCACCCCAATCACAGCTGGCTGGCTCCTTCTGAGCAGGGCCCAGAGAACCTTCAGAAAGGGAGGGGTCTGGTCTGGGTCAAGGTCAGCGGGCCAGCCCTCTTGGACCTCACGGCCCTCTCCTTCTGTCCCGTGGCCAGAATTCTCCACCTGCTTCGCTTCCTGGACTGCTTGCTGAGGGGGAGGCCCCACATCGGAACCCCCACCTGCAGGCAGGGGTGGTCTAGCCTTGCACTTGACTGCTTCGGCCCCAGAGGACCGGCGGAGCCCGTGAGCCCTGAATGCCACGCCACAGGGCCAGGCCAGCGTCAGAGATGGTGTCCCCGGCGCCCGGCCCTTCGCCCACCAGCTCCACGGCCATCACAGAGCCCCCACTGGCCAAGCTGTACGCCCAGCTGGAGCTGTGCCTGGGCTGCTGCCGCTGCGCCCAGCGCCTGGACGAGAGCACCTACTGCCTGCAGCAGCTGGAGCACGGCTGCTCCCGGGAGGTCCTGCTGGCCCGCTTCAGGCAAGCCCCCAAGAACGGGGTCTGGCGCAAGGTGGGCCGCAGGCCCAGCTTCCCACGGCCAGCACGGTACCAGGTCTGCCGCTACTACAGACGTGGGCTGGGCTGCCAGCGGCACCGAAACCAGTGCACCTTTGCCCGAAGCCACGAGGAGGCGCAGGTCTGGACCTTTGAACGTGAGCACAACATCCCCCGGCTGTGGCTGAAGGCCATGGTGCGGGGCGGCGGGGCCCAGCCCTCGCCAGGCAACCCTGCCGACACCGTCCGTGAGGAGTTTGGCGGCCGCTTTCAGCTGCTCTGCCGCCCCTGCTTCCGGCACTGCCCCCCACGCCTCTGCCCTCTGGGCCCTGAGGGGCGCTGCCCCAGACACGGCGCCTGCCCCTTGGTCCTAGCCCATGTGAGCTCCGAGGGCCACCGCAAGCAGCAGGTGGTGGAGGTGCGGCCACAGCCCCAGAGCCGCCGGCCGCTGGCCTACTGCCTGTATGTGGAGGGTGGGCTGCCGTGCCGGCACGGGGTGTCCCGCTGCCAGTTCGCCCACAGCGCCGTGGAGATGGCCGTGTGGAAGGCCGAGCAGCTGCACGGGCTGCGGCGGCCCGACCTGCTCACGCCCCCGGCGCCGGGGGGCGGGACCCCTGCAGCCCAGGTGTACTGCAGCGCCTGCCTGGTCACCTGCCCCTCCCAGGAGGCCTTCGAGAACCACTGCTCCTCCCCAGAACACATGAGGATGGTGGCCCTGGACCAGACCGTGGTCTGGGAGCACCGCAGCCCACCCGTGGGGCTCTCCACCTTCGAGCTCTGCCCCAGGTGGGGACAGGCGGGTAGGGTTCGGGGAGAGGGGGGCGGCCTGCCTTCTGCCAGCACCGGGGGCTCCGTGTTCCCTCTGTGTGACTGGCTGGCACCCCGTCTGCCTCGAGGGGGCCAGGGAGGTCCCCAGAGGTGGCTGGTGCAGCCTGGGCTGCAGGGTCTCACCCTGCCCGCCTGCTGGCTCCCCTCCGCTCAGGCCCAGCCTCTGTGAGTACGGGGCCGTCTGCACCAAGGCACACTCGGAGCAGGAGCTGCAGGAGTGGCAGCGGCGGGCGCGGATGGCGGAGCAGCGGGAGCAGGCCGCCTTTCAGGAGGGGCTGATGCCCTACCGGGAGAGGCTGCTGGCTGAGTACCAGCGCAGCAGCGAGGAGATCCTGGTGGTGAGTGGGGCCTCGAGACGGGGCCCGGGAGGGCGGGGTCTGGGGCCAGCCTGCTGACCGCCCGGCTCCCTTGTGCAGCTGGCTGAGACCGTCGATGGCGTGGCCGTCACCTGCCACCAGCCCCTGGTGCATAGGGCCCAGGAGAAGAAAATGGAGCACAGGTGGACGTTTGTTATCCACTCCGAGGTGAGCAGTGTGCAAGCCTTGTGTCGGTGGGAGTCGGGGCCGACTCCTACTCTCACACTGTCCCTGGCCTGGGCCCCGTGGGGCGGTGTTGCAGGGCGTCTGGCAAGGCGCGAGGGGCTGGGCTGGTTACCGCCGTGAGCTCTAGGACCCAGTGCTGCCCACCCCCTGTCACTCAGCATCCACGGGGCCCCCCTGGACAGACCCCAGGACTCCACCCTGCAGAGAGCCAAGATGGCTGGGGCTCCGGGATGGGTCCATGTCAGCCTGGGCCACCTCATGACCAGCTTCTCTGCAGGAGCCCCTGGAACACGTGGCCCTGCTCAAGCAGGAGCCAGGAGCCGACTTCTCGCTGGAGGCCCCCTGCCTGCCACCGGGCCAGGTGTACGCACAGGGTGGGCGTTTCTGTGTGCCGGACAGCCCTGCCGAGTTCCAGGTGGGGGTGCGGGTGCAGACCGCCTCCTTCGGCACCTTCGAGCAGTGGGTGGTGTTTGACTTCGGCCGCCGGCCGGCTCTGCTGCGGAGGCTGGAGCTGCAGCTGGGCCAGGAGCCGCGCCCAGGGGCGACCCCAGCGCCAAGCCCCCACGAAGAGCTGCAGCGCTGGCACACTGGCAACCGCCACGTGGTCCCTGGCGTGGAGCGCCCGGCAGAGCACGCCGCCCTGATGGCCAAGTACAAGGTGCCGGACCTGGCTCTGGAGTTCCGCCACGGCGGCCCAGCCCCGGGCCCCCTGTCCTGCTCTAACTACCGACAGAGGATGCACCAGTTTCTCTATGAGGAAGAGGCTGCTCAGCAGCGGCTGGTGGCCAAGTGCGTGGGGCCGGAGGGCAGAGGGCCATGGCGGGGGGGCTGGCTGCAGACTGTGGCGGTGGTCAGCTAACCCGCGTCCTCCCCACCAGGCTGAACCTCCGGTGCTCTGTGTCCCTGAAGAAGTCCCTGGAAACACCAGCCCTGGGCATGCTGTTCCCCCCACCGGGAGCCCTCTATGCCGAGGTCCCCATCCCCACCTCCCTGGCACCAGACACGGACCAGGGCTTCCTGCTGGCCCGGGCAGTCAGCACAGCACTGGTGGCCCCTGTGCCCGCACCTGACAACACAGTGTTCGAGGTGCAGCTGGAGACCCGGGCCGGCTCGGAGCAGGTGCGGTGGCTGCTGTTGCCGGCCCACTGCTGCGAGGCCCTGGGGCTGCACGCCGAGGCCAGCCCGGTGATGGAGGTGCAGTTCCAAGTCGACCCGCTGACCTTCCGCCTCTGGCACGAGGCAGTGGACGCGCTGCCGGAGGAGCGCCTGGTGGTGCCTGACCTGCGGGCCTGCGCGCTGCCCCGCCCTCGGCCCAGCCCGCCCGCCCTGCACGCCAACCGCAATCAGCGGCTGGCTGTGGAGTTCATCGCGGGTGGCAGCCCAGGGGACGCGAGGCCCGTCCCCCCTCTGCTCATCTACGGCCCCTTCGGCACGGGCAAGACCTACACGCTGGCCATGGCCTCCCTGGAGGTCATCCGACAGCCCCATGCCAAGGTGCTCATCTGCACCCACACCAACAGGTGAGTCCCGAGCCGCCGTGCTCGGCCCTGCTGCCTGGGCGGGGCAGGTGCTGTGGAGGTGGTACCGCCTCACGAGAAGAAGGGGGCCCTGGGTCCCGGGGTGCCGGCTGGGTCCCAGGTTCACCAGAGGCCTGTGTGCGAGGCTCGTTCTGGAACGGATGTGCCCGGGCCATTGGCAGGGTGGAGCCTGGGCTGGGCTGCCTCGAGCCGCACACTGGGGTCACTCCCAGTAGGTCTGATCCTTCAAACTCTCCCTGATAGACACCCAGGTCCTGGCTGAAAGGAGCAGGGGACATCTGCGCTTTGAGCCAGGCCGGGCGTGCCGGGCGTCAGAGGCTGCAGTCCGGGTGCGGGGCTGTGGGTGCGCCCACAGAAGCCCCGGACCTGGGGTTGTGGGTGGGGCACGGCATGGCCCACCTGCACCTCCCGGGGCAAGGCTCCGCCGTCATTTTGGAGAGATGTGGCCTCAGGCTCAGTTTGGGGAGGCTGGGGTCCGTCTGCCCGGCTGGAAGTCCTGGCCTCCAGGCAGGGCCGGGCACACAGTGGGTGCTCTAACAGGCAGTCACCAAGGTCCCACGTGCCTTTCTGCCCCTCAGCGCGGCCGACATCTACATCCAGGAGCACTTCCACGGCTACGTGATGAGCGGCCACCCTGAGGCCACGCCACTGCGGGTGATGTACACGGACCGGCCACCGAGCCAGACGGACGCCGTCACGCTGCGGTACTGCTGCCTGACCGAGGACCTCCGGGCCTTCCGCCCGCCCACGCGCGCCGAGCTGGAGCGGCACCGCATCGTGGTGGCCACCACCTCTCAGGCCCGGGAGCTCAGGGTGCCCGCCGGCTTCTTCTCGCACATCCTCCTCGACGAGGCCGCCCAGATGCTGGAGAGCGAGGCGCTCACCCCCCTGCGCTACGCCCTGCCCGGCACCCGCGTGGTGCTGGCCGGGGACCACATGCAGGTCACGCCCCGGCTCTTCAGCGTGGCCTGGGCGCAGGCGGCCGGCCACACGCTGCTGTTCCGCCTGTTCCAGCTCTACCAGCAGCAGCAGAAGGAGCACGAGGCCGCCCAGCGCAGCCGCCTCATCTTCCACGAGAACTACCGCTCCACGGAGGCCATCGTCACCTTCGTCTCCCGGCACTTCTACCTGGCCAAGGGCACCCCCATCCACGCCCGCGGCAAGGTCCCGCGCCACCCCCGGCTCTACCCGCTCGTGTTCTGCCATGTGGCGGGCAACCCGGAGCGCGACCTGTCCCTGACCTCCTGGCTCAACGCGGCCGAGGTGGCGCAGGTGGTCGAGCAGGTGCAGCAGCTCTACGACACCTGGCCGCACTGCTGGGGCCCCCCTGAGCAGAGGCACATCTGCGTCGTGTCCCACGGTGCCCAGGTAAGCCCTGCTGCCGGGCGGCTGCGCCCGCTGCCCACTGCACTCGGCCGCCCTCCTGGTCTTGCAGCCTCAGTTTCCCCTTCTGCACGAGTGGCTGCGGGACGCCTCTCCGGGGGCATGTTGGGCGTGAACCCCGTGTGGCTGTCGGGGGCCCGCCCCGCGCCCCGCGCCCCGCGGGCCCTGCCCATGTGGCCGTGTCTGTCCAGGTGAGCGCGCTGAGGCAGGAGCTGAGGAGGAGGAGCCTGGGCCGGGTGTCCGTGGGCAGCTTTGAGATCCTGCCAGGTGTGTGATCGGGGTGGGGGGAGGGGGCCCGCCCTGCCCAGCCCAGCCCAGCCCAGCCTGACCTCGGTCCTGCCTGCAGGCCGGGAGTTTCGGGCAGTGGTGCTGAGCACGGTCCACAACCAGCACAGCCTGCAGAGCCCAGGCGTCCCCGCCCTGGAGTTCTTCACGGACGCCCGCGTGCTCAACACCATCATGACCCGCGCCCAGTCGCAGGTGGTGGCTGTGGGCGACGCCGTGGCCCTCTGTTCCTCCGGGGCCTGCAGAAAACTCTGGAAGAGCTTTATCCGCCAGTGCGTGGAACACCGCAGCGTCCTCCCCGAGGACCTGTCGCTGGAGCACATCGAGCAGGCCGTGGTGCAGAGGCAGCGCTGGGCCCGCCACCGGCGGCCGGCGGCCCCACCGGCCAAGGGAGCCGGGGCAGTCGTGTCCGGGGACACTGTCCCGGGGGAGAGGGCAGCCACGGCCCCCGCCACAGAGCCTGCAGCCGAGGGCGATGCCTTCCCAGCCAGCACCTCGGTGGCCGTAGAGACGGCCACACAGGAGGCAGAGGCCGGGGACACGGCTCCAGGGTCTGGGTCGGGAGAGTGCCCAGCTGTGGGGGGCGTAGCGTCCACAGGGAGCTTGGCCAGCGTGGAGGCAGGGGCTGCGGCCACAGACAGCGAGGACGCCGACGACCCCGAGGACTCCGAGTCCGACTTCTGGTCCTTGGACGAAGAGCTCAACGCCGACGACTCGGTCCTGCAGGAGCTGCTGGACGAGAGCCAGAAGGTGACGGTGACGGTGCGGGAGGACGGGCTGCTGGACACGGTGGCCAGGCCGGCGTCCCTGCAGCAGGCCCGGCAGTACGTGAACCTGCCGCGGGACGTGCTGCGGAAGCTGCTGCGCAGGGAGCCCCTGCTGCACCACAGGTGCACCTTCGTGCCGGAGACCTTCGAGCGGGCGACGGCCGTGCCGCTGGACGCCGCGGAGCCCGGCCCCATCCAGCTGCGGGGCCGCCTGCACTGCGGGATGGCCTTCAGCGGGGACGAGGTGCTGGTCAAGGTCCTCGGCGGCGAGCGGGCCCCGTCGGGGCGGGCGCAGGGCCGCGTGCTGGGCGTGCTGAAGCGGCGGCGCCGGGAGCTGCTGTTCATGTGCCGCGTGGACGAGTGGGACCCGCGCCTCATGGTCCCCATCGACGGCGCCGTGACCAAGATCTTCGTGGCCAACCTGAAGGACCCGCTGCAGGTGCCGGTGCACCGCCTCCTGAAGGGCCGCGTGCAGAGGGTGGGGTTCGAGCAGCTCTCGGCCCAGGCCCGCCGCCGGCGGCTCTTCTGGGTGCGCATCGTGGTCTGGCGGGAGCGCTTCTACTACCCGCTGGGCATCGTGCTGGAGGTGCTGCCCGAGGCCACCACCTGGGAGCAGGGCCTCCGCGTCCTGGACCTGGAGTACGGCCTCCTCGAGCCCTCGCCGGACCCGGCCTCCGTCTCCAAGGTGCTGCAGAAGTACCACGAGGAGCTCAGCCGGGCCCCCGGCGCCCGGGAGGACTGCCGCAGCTTCCTGACCTTCACCGTGGACCCTCAGGGCGCCATCAACCTGGACGACGCCCTTAGTGTGCGGGACCTGGGCCCCAGGTGCGAGGTGGGCGTGCACATCGTCGACGTGGCCAGCTTCGTGCCCAGGGACGGGGCGCTGGACTTGGAGGCCCGCAGACGGGGCATCGCGATCTACGCCCCTACCCGGGAGCCCGTGCCCATCCTGCCCGCCGGGCTCTGCCGCGATGTGCTCAGCCTCCTCCCGGACCAGGACCGCTTCGCCATCTCGCTCTTCCTCGTCTTCGAGAAGGGCAGCGGCAAGCTCAAGAGCCTGCGCTTCGCGCCCTCGGTGGTCCGCTCGGACCGCCAGCTGTCCTACGAGGACGCGGAGCAGATGATCCGGGGGCAGCCGGGGGCCGGCCTGGAGCTGCCTGCCCGCCTGGACTCCGTGGACGCCTGCGTCGTGGCCGCCTGCTACTTCGCCCGGGCACTGCGCCGGTGCCGCCTTCAGGCCGCCTGCCCCTACGAGCAGCTGGACGAGGACAGCGTGCTGGGCTTCCGCGTGGCCCACGCCATGGTCAAGGAGTACATGGTCCAGTTCAACAGCCTGGTGGCCCAGTTCCTGGTTGGCAGCGAGCACACCTGCACGGTCACGCCGCTGCGGTGGCAGCCCACGCCCAGCAGCCGCCAGCTGGACGCCGTGAGCGAGAAGCACGCAGAGCTGGTGCCCCTGTCGCTCCACCTGAGACAGCACCTGCGTGGCCGCGTGCCCCCCAACACACAGCTGCACCTGCTGGCCTCCCTGTGGAGGCTCGTCCGGCACGCGGCCCAGGCCCAGGACACCGCCCTGCTGGTGGACCTGGTCGCCACGGACGACATGCACCCCTCACTGGCTGCTGTGCGCCTGGACTTCCGCAGGGCGCTGGGCCGCTCCGCCTTCGGCCGCTCCAGCCAGGGGGAGCAGCAGCCCGCTGGCCACTACTCGCTGCAGGTGGAGTGGTACACTTGGGCCAGCTCGCCCATCCGCAGGTACCTGGACGTGGTCCTGCAGCGGCAGACGCTGCTGGCGCTGGGCCACGGGGGCTGCTCCTACTCCGCCGGGGACATCGACAGGCTCTGCCAGGACTTCAGCCGCCAGCACGGGCGTGCCAAGAGCTACCAGCGCCGGGCCTGCAGCCTGCACCTGGCCACGCAGCTCAAGGCCCGGCCGCAGCAGAAACTGGGCTTCGTGGTGGACGTGGAGCCGGGAGCCCGCTGCTTCAAGTTGCTCTTCCCGGCCAACCCGGAGACGCTGCCCGACCCCTGCCCCGTGTCTTACCGCTGCCTGCAGCTGGCCGAGCACCCGCGGGCCCTGGCAGGTCGGCCGGGCCTGCGGCTCCAGTGGCGACGCCGCATCTACTCGGTGCTGGAGAATGGGCCGTGCCCGCCCCTGTCCGGCGCCCTGCTGGACCCGCACACCCGGCCCGTGGACGCTGCCCTGTGGCAGGAGCTGCTGGCCCTGGTGGAGGAGCAGCGGTGGCCTGAGGTGGCCGCACTGGTGCGAGAGCAGGGCGCTGCCCCGGAGCCGCAGCGGGAGCTGGGGACGGTGTCCCGAAGCGCCTGCAAGCACTTCGTGGAGGTGGCCCGGGAGCTGGGCAGCGGGGACACGCTGCAGGTGCAGCTCAGCGCCGCGCTGCACCGGGGGATCCTGGCGCCCGCCCTGCAGCTGTGGACCGTGGCGCCCGGCCTCAGCCTGTGCCTGGAGCACGTGGAGCAGCCGGGCGACTGCTTCGTGGGCCAGGCGCCCCAGGCCGGGCAGGACAGCTTCAGCCACCTGGAGGACTACTGCCGAGTGTGGCAGCCCTTCTGCTCCCTGGAGTCGGCCACCAGCGCCGTGGGCGAGAGCGAGGCCATCACGCTGCAGCAGGTGCGCGTGGCCTGGGACCGGGCGCGCACCGAGCGTGGGCCGCTCTGCGGCAGCTTCCGCCTGGACGCCGCCTTCCTCCGCGAGCACAGCATCGATGTGGACTTCGACCACTGCTACCTCTGCATCCGGCTGGAGGGCCTGCAGGCCGCGCCCGCTGCCGGCCCTGGCCAGCCACCCCCGGCCGCCCCGCCCCTCGGGCCCGGCGGCCTGGGCCCTGTCCTGAGCATCGACCCCGACACCTACACCTGGGTGGCCCATGGGCTGACGGAGGACTCGGACCCAAATAAAGAGGACCCGGCCGACCGGCGAGAGATCGCCAAGCAGGTGCGCTTCTTCATCCACCACATGGCCATGGAGAAGGTTCCAGAAGAGGTGCTGAGACCCGGCACCACATTCACCGTGGAGGTGCTGCCCAAGCAGCTTCCTGACATGTGAGTAGCTTCTAGGGGGCGGGAGTGGGGGCCGTAGGTCCGGGCGAGGCTGGCGGTGGAGAGGGCAGAGACTCCCTGGCTCCCTCCTCTGGGAGGGGGAGGCGGTAGGGCAGCGGTCCCTCCTGGGAGGGTCCTGTGGGAGTTCCAGTGTCCGCCTCTGCCCGCACATGCCCCCAGCCGCAAGGAGGAAGCCGTGCGTGGGCTGAAGGACGCATCCCAGCTGGTCATCAACATCGCCCTGGGCCACCCCATCCCCCTGCCCCGCCACCTTTCCCACCACCCTGCTGGCCAGCAGCCCCTCCGCAGAGGTAGGTGGGGGGGCCCTCCAGCGTCCCCGAGCCCTGGCCTCCGGCCCTGGCCTGCCCGGAACCAGAGCTCAGGGAAGCCCGGCCCCCTCCTCAGGGACCCCTCGCAGGTTCCTGGAGCTCCAGGCCTTCGACATGCCTGGAGGCTACCGCAGGCTGAACCCCAGCCAGAACACGGCCGTCCGAGAGGCCTTGAAGAAGCAGTTCACCGTCATCCAGGGCCCGCCAGGTGGGGCCCGCACCAGGGGCCTGGGGGGCCGGGCGGGCGGGGGTTGGGGGCTCTGCTCACCCGCTGTCTGCCCACAGGCACGGGGAAGACGGTGGTGGGCTTCCACATCGTGTTCTGGTTTCACAAGGTGAACGAGGAGCTGCCGCCGTCCGGCAGCCCCTCCTGCATCCTATACTGCGGCCCCTCCAACAAGTCGGTGGACGTCCTGGCAGGTGCGCGGGCCGGCCTGGGGCTGGGGGCGGGCTGGGCCGGGAGTGCTGGACCCGGGGGATAGCCACTCGCACCCCGCCCACCTCCAGGCATGCTGCTGAGCAGGAAGGCGGAGCTGAAGCCCCTCCGGGTGTACGGGGAGCAGGCAGAGGCCACCGAGTTCCCGGTGCCTGGCGTGAGCAGCAAGGGCCTGTCCAGGAAGACCCCTCGGGAGGGGAGGCCCAACCCGACCCTCAGGTGCAGCCTGTCGGCCGTCTGCCTGCCTGTCTGTCTGCCTGTGGGGGGTGGGGGAGCCGTGGGAGGGCCCTGCTGCGGGCCCGTGGGCAGCCAGGGGCCTCACGGAGGTCCCCCCCACCCCCGCAGGAGCATCACCCTGCACCACCTGATCCGGCAGCCCCCCAACCCCTGCGCTCGGGACATCAAGGCTTTCGACGCTCGGCTGCAGAGAGGGGAGATTCTCTCTGAGGAGGAGCTCGCTGTGTAAGTGGCCGGAGCCCCTCGCGGCCTCCCGGTGTGGGGGCCCCTGGGTGACGGCCGGCCTCCCCACGCAGGTACAAGAAGGTCCTGGGGAAGGCGCGGAAGTACGAACTGGGCCGCCACAGGGTGGTGCTGTGCACCTGCTCCTGCGCCGCCGCGGCCAGCCTCAAGGGTCTCAACGTCCGGCAGGTCCTGGTGGACGAGGCGGGCATGGCCACGGAGCCCGAGACCCTTATCCCCCTGGTGAGGTTCCCGGGGGCTGAGAAGGTGAGGCGTCGTGGGCTGGGTGCTGCGGGCGGGCATTGCGGGCGGGGGCGGGCTGGCGGGGGGTCCAGGGGTGCGTGGAGGGCGGCGGAGGCGGGCGGCGGGGCCACACCTGCCTGCCCCTCCAGGTGGTCCTCCTCGGGGACCACAAGCAGCTGCGGCCTGTGGTCAAGAACGAGCACATGCAGAGCCTGGGGCTGGACCGGTCTCTCTTCGAGAGGTACCACAGGGACGCCTACATGCTGGACACGCAGTACCGCATGGTGAGCCGGCCCGCTGCCCCGCCCCCAGCCACTGCCCGCCCCCCCCCCCGGGGGCCGGGGCCTGGCTCACACTCTTCCCCGCAGCACGAGGACATCTGCGCCTTCCCCTCCATGGAGTTCTACCAGCGGAGGCTGAAGACCTGGCAGGGCCTGCGGCGGCCGCCCAGCGTCCTGGGCCACGTGGACAGGGAGAGCTGCCCTGTCATCTTCGGCCACGTGCAGGGCCACGAGCAGAGCCTGCTGGTGTCCACAGAGGAAGGGAACGAGAACTCCAAGGCCAACCTGGACGAGGTGTCGGAGGTGGTGAGTGTCCAGCGGTGTCCCTTGGTCCTGGGGGGCTTCCTGGATGAGGGGGTGGAGCAGCTGAGGGAGCGAGTGGCACCAGGTGAGGGAGGCGCCAGAGCCCGTCTCACCGGCGCTGCTCTGCCCCTCAGGTCCGCATCGCCAAGCAGCTGACCCTGGACGGGACAGTGGACCCCAAGGACATCGCCATCCTCACGCCCTACAACGCACAGGCCGCGGAGATCAGCAAGTGCCTGGTGCAGAGGGGTGTCACTGGGCTGACTGTGTGCTCTATCACCAAGAGCCAGGGTGAGGCTGCGGGCTGGCGCTGGGCGGGGCTCCCGGCCGGGCGGGAGGGCGGGCCTCACCGTGACCCCGCCCCCAGGGAGCGAGTGGCGCTACGTGTTGGTGAGCACCGTCCGCTCCTGCCCGGAGAGCGACCTGGACCTACGGCCGACGAAGAGCTGGCTGAGGAGGTTCCTGGGCTTCGTGGTGGACCCCAACCAAGTGAACGTGGCCATCACCCGGGCCCAGGAGGGGCTCTGCATCGTTGGTGAGTGCCGTGGGGGTCGGGGGAGGGCTGCCCCCGGGGGCGGGCCGCCAGCCTGCACTCCGGGCAGGGCTGACCTCCCCCCTTTCGCAGGAGACCACCTCCTCCTGCGGTGCTGCCCACTGTGGCGCCGGCTGGTGGACTTCTGTGAGGCCCAGGGCTGCCTGGTGCCCGTCGGCCAGGTGCGGGTCCGGAGGAGGTCGGCCGTGTCTTCCTGAGGGACTCGCCGCCGGCTGCCTCAGCGGGTCCCCGCGTGCCTGCCGTGGTCACCGCGGGCCCCCCACGCCCACTGTGGCCGTGCACAGTCCCCGCCTTCTGGGGTCTTGGCTGTTCCCCGCGGGCAGTGCGCACTAGGGATGGGGGGGAGGGCCCGTCCCCACACTGCCGCCGGCTGACCTGCCTTCGCTGCCACCGTGGGGACAGGGGCCATCTCAGGGGTAGGCTGTGTCGCTGCGGAGTTCGGGGTCAGGAAGGAGCCCCCAGCTCTCCGGCCTTTGTTGCCATCCAACCGCCCCTACCGGGCGCTGGCCGTGAGGCTCAGCTTTGTTTTCAGTTTTTAAAGAAGCCAGCCCTGGTTGGTGTGGCTCAGTGGATTAAGCATGGGCCTAAGGATCAAGGGGTTGCTGGTTCGATTCCCAGTCAGGGCACATGCCTGGGTTGCAGGCTGGGTCCCTGGTGGAGGACACAGGAGAGGTGACCCCACACTGATGTTTCTCTCCCTCTTTTTCTCCCTCCCTCCCTTCCCTTCTCTCTAAAAATGGATAAATAGAATCTAAGACAGAAAGAAACCAACCCCGGTTTCTGTTCCGCAGGGACAGGATCCCCGGCCCACATGCAAGGGCTCACTGAGATCCACCGCCCTGGGTCCCCTTGCCCCCCCCCCCCGACCTGCGGCACCCCTGGGTCTCAGTGCCATTTTCTACTGTCCCCATGGGCTAGGGGGTGCTGTGGACTGTCGTTTACGCCAGGGAGGCCCAGCTCCTCACCACCGGCGGGGCTGGGGCGGGGGTGTGTTTGTGTATGCCCAGTACTGAAGTTTTGTACAAATCGAATCTCTACATTCCAATTTTGTACCTTATGTGATTGCACATTAATTTTATTATAAAGGCTGCTCTGCTTTGTCACCGCTGGGTGTCTTCAGGTCTGTCTGGGGCCACAGGACGGTCCCTTCCTCTCGGTTTGGGCTGCGAAGTGGCCGCTGAGGCTGGGATGGCAGACCAGGGCATGGCCCCCGACTGAGGGCCAACGGCCCGCTCAGAGGAGGCCGCAAGGCCGGCTGGGAGGAGAGGCCGCCTCCACGGGCTCTGTCCAGGTGCACAGGCCTGCCCAGCGCTCTGAACTCTGACCTCAGGCGGGTCTGGACCCAAAGTCTGAATCCAAAGTCCCCAAGGCTGCCAGCAGGTCCTTTGCTGACTGTGGGCACCACATGTGCTGACCCGGGCTGCTCGCACATGTGGCTGAACCCCTGGTGCCCCCGCTCCACCCCTGGGCCCGGCTGCGCAGAGGACGGTGTGGCCACAGGGAGGTCACAGAGAGAGGCAGACCTTCCAGGGAAAGGGGTTCCCGGCCTCCGGGTCCTGCGTGTTCACTGAGGTTTCGAGGGAACCAGGGGGCCCCACCTGCACAAGGACTGTGCTGCCGCAGCCACGGTGCCTCCAGGAGGGGAGCTGAGGCCCCCTCAGCCTGGGGCCGTGGAGGGCTTCCCAGAGGAGGGGGCGTGGGAGCCCCAAGGGTGCTGCAGGGAAGCCCAGCGGGATTGGGGAGTGCGGGGGGTGGGGAAGGCAGCTCCACACAGAGGGTGGCCCAGAGCGGCAGGGCAGCTGGGGCCAGCCGGGCACAGACCAGCGCTCCGGCCTTGAGAGCTGCGCCCAGAGGGCACCAGGGACCAGCGGCCCCTGGGCAGCTGCCAGTCTGGGTGAGGGCAGGAGACCAGGCCGCCAGCTGGAGACACCGGGACCAGGAAGCCCCTGCCGGGGTGCCCACGTGCACCTCTGGGGTGGACCCCATGGCAGCAGGCCCTCTCTGGGACTGCCGTGACCCCAATCTCTGGCCCCTGCCACCCAACCCTGTGTCTGAAGTGTAGGAGCCATGCAGGACATCCAGGACAGTGCCCCATAGCCACCAGGGCCACAGCAGGACAGTCTGGCTTGACCCTGGATGGCATGTCCAGCACACGGATGGCCAGGGCCTGGACGGGCCAGGGGAACCCCACCTGGCTGAATCCCCACCTGCCCACCTGCCTCAGAAAGCCCTGTCCATAGCCAGGAGGAGGGTGCTGGGGCCTTCCCGGCAGAGTCAGGGACCCCTCCACCAAATCACTTCTCTGTCAGTGGGAGGGGGGGGCTCCCTGTTTCTGACCACCCATCCCATGCCACACGGTTCTTGGAGGTCCTGCTGTCCTCTGCTACAGCCAGGGCACACAGTGCGGCCCCCCCCCCGGGGAGGGACGTGACCACCTTCACCCGGAAGTGAGAGTGCACACCTGGAGGGAAGCTGCCAGCTGCCCTGGGGTCACATGACCACACCACAGAGCAAGGGCAGACTATCAAGGCAACATCCAGGGGGCCGCCACCCACACCAGCTGGACACCAGGAGCTGTGGGGAGGGGCCATGGCCCAAGGGGAGGGCCGCCCCCCAAACAGAGGCTCCAGGCCTGTGTCCCTGGGGCGCCTCCTTGCCTGGGACCCTCACCTGCCTCAGGATGGGGGTGCTGATGAACTTCAGCTTCATTTGGAGAAAAGTTAAGACTTTTATTGCCATTTTGGAAAGAAAATGCCTCGCCCTGGCTGGGGTGGCTCAGTGGACTAAGCGTCGGCCTGCGAACCAAAGGGTTGCCGGTTCGATTCCCAGTCAGGGAACAGGCCTGGAGAGCAGGCCAGGCCCTCAGTTGGGGGCATTCGAGAGGCAACAACACACTGATGTTTCTCTCCCTTCCCTTCTCTAAAAGTAAATAAAATCTTTAAAAGAAAGAAAACGCCCTTTGGGCTTCAGGCGCCCTGATCCCGATGAAGCTGGGTTGGGAGTGCTGGGGCCTGCCTGCCCGTGGGGTCTGACCAGGCAGGACCCGGGGCTGTGGGCCCCCTGGGGGCACAGCCAGCACCTGGCCGAGACCACACCGCTGGCGATGGTGACAGGGAGAGGCCGAAGGGGCAGAGACCCTGGGAGCTGCTGTCGTCACTGGCGGTGGCGCCCAGACGCCAGGGCCTATTCTTCTCACTCCAGGGGTGGGCTGTCCTGGCGTGTCCAGCCTGGGCACCCCTGGAGAAGCCGCGGGGCCAGGTGCCGGCAGCCGCGGCCGCCCCTGGTTAAGTAGGTTTGCTTCTTCAACTGCGAGCGTGTTTCTACTCCTCTTTATTAGCGACTAAAGACTAAAAATCATCTCTCGGGAGCTGTGGTCAGGGGCGGCCCGGCTTGCCCAGCCGACCGGGGACGGGCCCTTCGGGGGCCCGCGGCCTGGTCTGCAGGGTGAGGCTGTCCTGCCAGGGCTCGTACACCAGCGTGTAGCTCTCCGCCCTCTTGACGGTGAACTTGTAGACGCGGTTGGGCAGCAGGTTGTGGACCTCGAAGCTGCAGGCGGCCACGGGGACGAGCCCCCGCTGCAGGTGCTCCTGCTGCGTCCGCGGGTCCAGCAGCTTGAAGCGCAGCTCGAACTGCTCCGGCACCGCCGGCTGGACGGTGACGAACCAGCGCAGGGTCACCCAGTCCTGGTGGGCCACCGACTCCTTGCGGTCAAACATGACGGGCATCTTGGTGCTGAGCATGAGCCGGATGTGCGGGATCTTGGTGGTGCCGACGTCGGACACCAGGCGGTGCTTGATGTGCAGACGCCCCGGCACCATCAAGGCCAGGAAGCTGTCCATGACGGCCGACAGGTCCGCCCGCCGCCGCTCCACCCGCGCCCAGCCCGCCAGGAAGGGCCGCGGGTCCGGCGACTCCAGCAGGGCGTCCAGCTCGGCGCGGCCCCGGTCCAGCTGCTCCAGCAGGTCCCCGAGCAGCAGCAGCTGGATCTTGGTCTGCGCGGTGCCCACCTTCTTCATGCGCTGGAACTTCCAGGGGTCGATGAGCTGGAAGACTGTGCTGGGCAGCACCAGCGGGTTCTGGTCGCCCAGGGCCAGGTGCTTGGGCAGGACCTCGACGTGGTAGGAGCATTTCCGCAGCAGCTCCATGCGGGCGTGGTGGCGCTTCAGCAGGTGGGCGCTCAGGTCGCAGGTCAGGAACTCCCGCAGGGCATTGCGGCGGGCCGTGTAGGTCCTCCACGCCTCCGGCTCCAGCAGCTGGCCGTCCTCGGCCTCCTCCGCCTCCTCCTGCTCCAGGAAGGGCTGCGGGCGGTGCCGCTGCGCCTGGTCCGGGCCCGCCACCTGGAAGGCCATCGTCTGCGGGGAGGGCGGAGGGCGGGGGCTGAGAGGGCACAGCCGGGCTGGCCTCTGCTGCCCGCCGCCCCCCACCCCGGGCGCCCTGGGGGCGGTGTCTGTGTGTGCGGGTGGCTTCAGTCCCTTTGGCCCCCAGACTGGGCCCCTGGTCCTTCCTGGCGGCCTCTCGGGGAGCACCTCTCGGGGTGGGCAGGCTGCAGAGTCAGCGGAACTGGGCGTTCAGGGCAAAGGCTCCTGACGGTTCGATGGGGACGCAGCGCAGGACTGAGACCAGGGCTGGGCTCCGGGGCCCGGACGACCTGGGCGGAAAACCCAGCCGCTGACCAGCTGTGTGGTCTGGGAAAGATCTCAGGCCCTCATCTGAAATGGGGGAAGCTGCGCCTCAGTGTGACCCTGCCTGAGCAGCCCCGGGGTCCCCGTGGGGTCACTACTGCCCCCCAGGCCCCCCACACCTTAGCGCCGGCATGGAGCCGAGGGCCAGGCTCACCCCAAGCTGGTCCAGTTGGAGACCAGGCCCACCCAGGAGGCAGGGTGGCCCTAGGCCTCAACCCGGGAGAAGAGCTGGGCCAGTCCCTGTCACCAAGCCCCTGCTGTGGCCTGGAGCTCCCCGACACCAGGGGGACGCCCAAGGCTTCTTACAGATGGGGAGCCAGAGGCTCCAACACTTTGCAGCTTGCTCTCGGTCCAGGGTTTGAGGCTGACCACAGACCCCAGAGCAAGCCTCCCTCTGGGCCACGACCCACCCCCAGCTCCCAGTTCTGGGTGACAGTGCACCCCACTCCAGGTGCAGCTGGGGACCCAAGCCCAGCTGGACAGGCCACAAGGCCACGAGGACTGTCCCTGCAAGCTGGGGCTCCTAGGAGAAGGAGCCATCCTCCCTGGCTGCTGTCCCAGGTCCCAGCTGTCCCCAGAGCCCCATGGTTTCACCTGGGAAAGCTTGGAGTGTCCCAGCAACCCAAGGGTGGACGGGTCACAGGAGGACCCAACAGGGAGAGTGGCTAGCTTCAGAAAGCACCACCAAGTGGCGGAGTTATGTGGAGGCCCCTGCCTCCCTCCCCAAAGGCAAGCCTTTGACCGCCCTGGAGTGGAGCAGCCCCACAAGGCCCTGGCACAGCAGAGAGGGTGTCTGGGGTGCGCTACCCGCCCGGACCAGGACCCCAGGACTTATGGCCCTAAGTCCTGCTCTGGCCTCTGGAGGGAACTCTCACCCCTGGATCTGGCCTCGGGTCATGGGGTGTCTCTGGTGGACAACAGTCTCCCAGGTAGAAAAGCTCGCAGTGAACTCCTGGGCGGGGTTGCCAGGCGCCCTGAGGCCCGCAGACCCAGAGGCCCCGCCTTCTACACCCGCTGCG
>PVKM010026020.1:0-19610 GCA_004027735.1 Carollia perspicillata | reverse complement strand
CCTGACCGTAGGAGAGTTCTCTCAGCCTCCTGGGGCGCAGCTGACGGGGCCAGGAATCGACGCCTGGCACAAGGCAGCTTCTACAGCTTGGACAAGGATCTGAGAAGTGGCATGGCAGAGCCGCTCAGACTGGAAATCCACACTTTACGGTGATTGGGAAAACCACTCGCCTTCTTTTAGAAAATTTAAATATGTAACACTCAGCAAGAAAACAAGTTAGTTTAGAGAGGAGAGGCAAAGAGATGAAGAGCTAAGCCTTGCATAGACAGTAGACCTGAGGCAGAAGGAAAACAGGTTTAAAATAAAGTCTAATTAACTGAGACAACTCAAGTGGCATCATACTTGGAACCCAGAGGACTCTGCTAGACCCACTTTAAAACAAAGGAGTTGTGTTTGCTAGCTTGTAACAACTTTTACTTGGGGCTCATTACTTACTTAAAAAAACACTCAATGTTTGCCCCAATGTGGATTGTTAGAGTAATATTGCTGGCTGACATCTACTAGATTGTTACTATGTATAAGACATTGTTGTAAATGCTGTGAATATATGAGTACATCTCTCTTATTATTCCTATTTACACAAAGATATTAAGGCACAGTATCAAAATAATTTGGCCCAAGTCATACAGCGAGTAAGTGGCAGAGGTAGTATTTGAACCCGTACTGTTTGACTCCACGCATGGCGCTCCTAACTGCTATATTCTTCTGCTCTAAATGAGACTGCCTGTTTGTGACAGGATAATTTTCAAACTTGTTACCCTGCCATGTACAGCCTCCGCTATCTAGCCCACAGCAATCTCCAGCCAATTTCATTAGTACTTCAAACCAGATCAACTCCAGCCTCCCCTGGGAGAGTCTCCCACAGCAGGCAGCCTGCAGGCTCCGCGCTGCCTTGCTCTGCACCTTATGCCTTCCGAAACCGGAAGCCCTAACTGCATAAGGGTCTGACCACAGAGAAACCCAGGACGGGGAAAGCAGAAGGCCCCTGCAACAGCTGGGCTTGCATATATCTGAATTCTGAGGCTGTAGAATCCAACTTTGATGAACAATGTGATATTTCAGACCATGTTGTACATGTTTCTTTAGCCTCTCAGCTGAAAAAAAGGAAAGTGGAATTTAGTGCCGAGATGTGTGAACATGGTCCGACTCTTGGATAATTTATTTTTTGTGACAGATTCCATTTCCGCTGCTGGCATGATTACACGGGAATACACCGGTCCACTGAGAGTCCATTTGTGTCTTTCGCATGGGATAACTCAGTGGTAGCATTTAATTTGTGCAATATTATTCACTTATCAGTCCCAAAGACAGTACATGCTCAGAATTACTAAGTTTATTGAAATGTTATTACAAGAATCAGGCTTGAGAGGTAAAATGAACATCAGTGCTTAGTTGAGATTGTCTCATTATCTTCAAAGCACAGATATCATTGAGATGATTAGTTTCCTGGACAAATTTAGGTTTGAAGAGGTGTGAATATGTGCCCTGTCAGAACTGTTGTGTTGCAGCACTGTCTATCGTGCAAGGCTGCTGAAAGCAGAAACACGGACAGAGGGAACCAGGGCGGATGCACGTCAGTAGGCAAAGGCGAATTCCGCTGGAGAGAGCTCTGAAAGAGCCGGCCACATATCAGGTCCGGCCAGCTGCTGTCATGGTAGAACGTGGCCCATTGTGCTGGAAACTCTGACTTTAAGAGGAATCGATTTCTGGATATCGACATGACATACCCTGACGCTTAAATGTTGGTTAAGTGAGGTAGTCAGAATTACTAGAATGACTCCCAATGGCCTTCTTCCTTGTGTAATCCTTTGCCTTTTGAACGTGAATCGGATCTGTTAATGTAGTAAGACATTACACCCATGACTATTATGTTCGGTGGCAAAGGGTGGATGATCTAAAAGGCCCTAGTGTAATCACTCAGGGCCAGAAGGGGGCAGCATGAAAAGGACACCACAGACCTCTGCTGGCTCTGAAGTGGCAGAAGGCCATGTCCAAGGACCAAGGAGCCTGTAGGAGCTGAGAGCAGTCACAGGCTGGCAGCCAGCAAGAAAATGGGGACTTCAGTTGCACAACCACAAGGAACCGAATTCTGCCAACAAAGTGAATGAACTTGGAAGTGAATTCTTCCCAAGAGCCCTCAGGTAAGAGCTCAACCTACCCACCACTTTCATTTTGGTCTTGCAAGAGCTTGAATACAGAGCCCAGTGGAGCCCATCCTGACTTGCCACATAGGGACTGAGATAATAAGTGGGTGCTGTTTTAGGTCACTATGTGGTGATCTGTTATCCAGCAATAGAAAAACCAATGCAGTAAGACATTATTTAAAAATTTCCAGGAGGCCAATTACTACGCATTAGTCAATGAGCATCGGTTGGCAACCTGGGGCGCAATGAAGGTGAAGTACGAGCTTTCAGGTGAGAGGGAGCCCGAGGGGCGTTTCACATTTGAAGGTCACGAGTAGGACAATGTGTGTCACCTGATCTCGAGGCCATCAGAGGAAGGCACTCTTAAGGAAATAATTTTTTGATGTAAATGAAAATAAAAATTGTCCACAAAGTACTAATGTGTGGAGAGCTGTAGAGGCAACATACTGGCTTTGTGGGTATTTGCATTCGGCAATTTGAGGTCATTCAGGTGACTCAGGAAAAAGAAAATTTCTTTACATTTTTCCTAAAAATGAAATGAGGATCAGTGTTTCCTTAAACTATTGATTGCATGCCATCATAAATCTGTTTCCTTTATTCTTGATTGAGGATGTATTTTTTACAATAGATGGCACATATCGGCATTTCCAATGCTTGAATAGCACGCAACTAAAAACAGGCAAGTTCAGGCACTCCAAAAGAAGTAGTTTCCCTTTGGTAAACAAATCTTGGGAGTTTATTCCAAGTGGTTCTTGGAATAAATTTATTCTCATTTCATTGCCCCAATAATAACATTCATTGGCAAATGTGGTTCTTAAATACAAAAATGGTTAAGAAGTACCTTCTTGGTCAGCCCTTAGTGGTCTCTCTTTATTCAGCATCGTTACTGGAATGGATGGTGTGTTGAAGATACTGTGTATGAATAGGATATAAGAAGAAAGGTGATAAAAAATGATAGCTGGCTAGCTTCTCATACCTTACTATGTTCTTAAAATCTTTCTATTACTGTGAGAAGCAGGCATATATGGGTTCTACTAAAGACGCTACCCACAATTCCTTATTACCCCCCCTTCACACCACCGACACCAATTTGAAGACAGAAGACAGTTAGATATACTCAGCTGCAGATGGAGAAGCTGGGAAATAACAGGCTCGCCAAACCCTCCCACTGCTCACAGAGTCCCTGCCCAGGGTGCCTATGGCATAAGGATTGATAAACTGGATCTGAATGCAAGAAGACATAGGAGAACATCCTGCCCTCTTAGGCGTATAGATGTGACCAGTTGCACGTCTTACTGTTCACGTAAACTGCTCCTGTGTTAGGCAAGTTCGATAAAGGGTAGGACTTTGAAGAGCAGGGTAGGGCCCTGGAAAATCCAGAGGAAGGCAGGCTAATAATTTTTAAATGAGACTTTTACAAATACAATATATTTGGGCTCTGGCTTATCTCCTCACTACACCCTTCCTTTCTAGAATTATTTAGCCACAAAATGGTTTTTCTTCAAATTAACACTTGGGATAATTCCCCAGTAAAAGGTAATGATGCAAATTGCTCTTAGCATTTTCTATAGTTTGTTCAAACCTATGTTTTGAACAAAACATAGTTCCATTTTTGCCTCATTGATGTTGAGATCTGCAACTTGACCTTTCTTTGAAATTAATGATCACACAGGAACTGTAAGTCAGATTCTAGCAGTTTCAATATTTGCTTGGCTGGAGAAATGTTTTCATCTGTTTGCACACGATCTATTTCCTAGTTCTCTGGAGGTCTTGTACATCTTTTGCAATTCATCCTGTGAGAAGGAAATTTCCAGAGAAAGAAATTTCCAGAGCAGACTGTAAATCCATGGTGTCCTGCAGGACTAACACAGGAATTGCTCTCACGTAGTTATCAGACCAGATGGCTACCCAAAAACTTTCCCCAGCTATTGTCCTATACTAATGGCATACAGAAATGTTATTTTCAGGTTGCCAATTAAGATAACATCTGCATCAACTATATTTTATTTGATATGACAACGAATTCATTTTACTCAAACCCTAAGGTGTATTTCAGGTATTAATTTCAAATTTGAGCATGGCCCCAGTATGGCACACCTTTTTTTCAAGCTGGTTAATAAAACTCTGCTGGTGTTGAAAATAGCAAACAGTTAAAAGCCACACTATAGTGCAGGGGTCCCCAGCCTCCAGGCCACGGACCAGTACCAGCTGGGCTTCTCGGCCCATGGTGAGCTTGAATTTTTGTGCTTGAAAAACAAGCCCTCTGCCCCACCTTCTGTGAAAAAAAATTGTCTTCCATGAAACCTGGTGCCAAAAAAGGCTGGGGACCGCTGCTCTAGGGGGGAAAGGGCTACTCACTGTGCCACACGCACCCGGGGACTATTAACAGCTTATTCTCTGAAGTTAGGCCAGCGACTTCTGCAGGCGAACTAAATTTCTAGTAGCAGATCTTGAAAACACATACGTAGGCAAGGAAATAGGGTGTTTCAGATCTTGAAAATCATCACTTAACTTTAATATATAAAAAAAGAAAGAAAAAAAAACATTTGAGAAATACCTTTACAAGTTTTGTTGGTGGAGGCAAGACTGACCTGTGTGCTGAGACCAGACCCTGATCCAGCAACCTTTGTCTCCTGCGTGCTGGCTAGGAAAGAATTCAGAATCAACACTCCAACTACAAAAGAAAATTGATTTAGAAAGTCACAGAGGTAGAAGAAATGAGTTATGGAATAAATGGACTCAGCAAACAAGTTACAGAGGCCAGAGATGGGCCCTTGGAGCTTAGCAGAAAGAGAGAAGCAAGGAAACCCAATCGGAAGAACATGGTGGGGAAACGCAGAGCATGCTGGGTTCTCCAAGCCAAGTGGCTCTCACAGGTGGGGATTTTAGGGGCGGTCCCAGTGGGAGGATCCAATAAAACATTCATCGGCCTTCCAGGTGTGTCCTTTCATGGTCGTGCTCTCCACTGATTGGAGACCACTAGGGCAGCGGGGTCATTAGTCCCGATGTCTGCCGCGGCATTGCTCGGTCTGGTTTTGCTGCTCTTCTGGGCCTGGAGCTGAAACACAGCTGAGGCTGGAGTATAGTTGATGTGGGTCAGAACTTCATTGTCCCGGGGGTTTAATGCTTAAAGGCTATTGTCAGGCCCCTCTGTTCGTTCTCACTCTAAGGGGGTCTAACCTGTATGACTAGCAACATGCCAGGGGAGGAAAGGTCAGGGGAGAGTCTGAACCGCTTGACTGGCGATATGAAAGGCCAGGGTGTTTAAACTGCATGACCAGTGCTATGCTAAGAGAGGAAAAGAAACTCTCTTGGGAAAAAGGTCCTTGTTTTCCCAGTTTTGCCCCTTCCTAAGAAGCACCTGGGGGTTTCTGCCCCTAAAGGCCTACTACAGTGTGAGGATTTTCGGCAGCCACTATTAGATTGTTGTTTGGCCAACAGTTGAGGTTGGGCAAAAGAGATGGACAGTCCTGGGAGACAACATTTAATCAGATCAGGAAACGTACTTCTTTATCTGTTTTTTCTCTCAGTCTACATGACCATTTTTAATGTACTTGTAGATGTTGCTTTTTTATTCTGCTGCCTCCAATCTATTAAAACCCTTTGTCTTTACATGTGTGTATGTAAATATTGTTCATAGTTCTGCAGGGAAGTTTTGATCTTATTCTGGAAGTCATTCTGCTATTTGAAATGTCTTTGGATGTTATGCCTTTAATCCTGTTTTTATTCTTTTTCTTATTTTTAATCTAGGGAAGAGAATCATTTCCTGTTAGGCAAAAGGACAATTTGAGTAGAGGTCATTTTTTTTTAAGATTCTATTTATTTATTTTTAGAGAGTGGGGAAGGGAGAAGGAGAAGGAGATGAACATCAATGTGAGAGAGAAACATCAACCTTGATCAGTTGCCCCTTGTACGCATCCCTTACGCGCCCCCACTGGAGACCAAACCCGCAACCCAGGCATGTGCCCCACCTGAATGGAACCGGAGACCTTTTTCTTTGCAAAATGACACCCCACTGGGCCCCACAGGTCAGGCATATAAAGGTCAATTTATATTAAAATGTAGGATGAGTAGGCAACTTTTCCCCTGAGATTACAGAGTAAGATTATCTATCTATCTATCTATCTATCTACCTACCTATCATCAATCAATTTAGCTATGATCTATAGATATACATGGACATATACTAAGATATATAGATAGGGATATATCTGTACAAAATAAGCTTCTCTAGACAAAGAACAGACACATTTATTGAAGAGTCCATGGTTTCTCATTCAGTGGTTGACATTATGGAAAAATGTCTAAAAAGATAGATCAGGGTGACCTTTATCAAGTGTGGGAACAGAGAAGGTAGCAGGTTCACTGCACTCCTTACACCGACCTGCTGTGACCCAGCACAACCTGTGAGGGTCACCGGGTCATGTGAGTCCAGAAAGTTCTGAATCCAGGCCCCAGGTAGGTGTTGGCTCCCAGGAGGGAGTGCTGTGTGTGACCTGCGAAGGCTGGTTGTCACCAGAGCTGCTCTGACTCAGCAGCAGCCACTGTCAACCTGCAGTTATGTGGCACTCGATGGGGACAGCAATTCAGGAAACCAATGTTTAATTTTCAAGATAATTATCTATACTTTAAATTTAAATTCAAAACTAGTACTCACTTTGTATTAACCATGTTTAGAACAATTTCATGAATCTATTTTTTAACTATAAATTTTTGAATTCTGACAAAGGAAGTTGTTCTGGTGACAATTCATTGCCTGAATTGAGATGTTCTGTAAGGGTAAAATACATGCGTGATTCCGAAGACTTCTAAAAAAGAATACAAAATACCTTAGTAGAGAATAAGGTATTCTCTACTTGATTCTCTAGCTTGATTACATATTGAGATTATAATGGTTTTGATATAGTGGCATAATAAAGTACATTATTACAATGAATTTCATCTTTTTATTACTATGGCTACTGGAAAATGAAAAATTGGACACGTAGCTCTCGTTCCATTTCAACTGGACGTGCTGTGACAGCCTGCAGAGTAAGAAGCTGCACCATGAGACAGGCCAGGTGCATTCCCGTCCTCTGATAAACTACTGATGTTAGGGAAGAGTCCCCCCCAGCTTCTACGTAGTGGCCCGCTGGGGGGATTTATCTCAAACCACCATCAGCCCAACTGCCTGCTCCTGAGCTGGCTTTCATCTCAGAAGTTCAGCTGATACAAGGTTCTGGGCAATGCTGTCTGAGTGTGTAGCCCCACCAGCAGCCAGCTGAAGAGCTGGCCTACTGTCTGCTGTTAAGTCCAGTAACGGGGGAAGGGCTGGACTACAGGATGTACCGGAAAAGCCATTTTCTTGGAACTGGGCAGCCCGCCCTCAGAGATGCTGCTGTTAGGCAAATAAATATTCCACCACAACCAAGGGTCTATAGGGAATTTGAACCAGTTCTACATTTTGAATACTATCCTCTAAAATGAGCTCATACTCAACAGCCACTACTCAGCACACCAAGTTAGGACCAGACTGGACTGGAGACAAATGCTGAAGACACGCATAAGCGTTCAGGCATGCTTGGAGGAGCTTCGACTAGACTTCTAGATGGTACTCTTCCCTGGAAGTATGGCTCTCCGGGAACTGATAGGTACAAATTATTTGTATCAACAAATGACGTTTGGAAGCTCTTCAGTTACACTGGGTGCACTTTGCTGTCTGTCGGGTGATGGACTAGTTGATTCTTCCCGGAGAAATCCCAAACCGTTACTAGGAAAGATTTTCTGACTGAATTCAATGGTTTCTCATACTCCTCCTTTGTAAATGTCGATTAAATGGCACCAACATCTTTCCAGTTCTATTTTGTCTTCTCTAATTGATCACGATTAGTGATCACAACTCACCGTGAGTTGATCACAGCTAATTGTGAGTTGGTCACAAGTCTTTCTTGCGAGGCAATATACCAAAGTGGAATTGACATCGTCCCTGCTTATTCCTATGCTAAGGATTCCTTCCTGTTGCAGTCCTTTCCCTCCACTCCACCTGTCCTCCAGGCTGTAACACTACAGCTCTAACTGCGTGCTGTGTTTTATCTGTTTCCCTGAATCCCCGCACATTTAAATTACACTATATATTACCTAAGGTATCTTTAAAGGACTTGAAAAGCAGAAAGAAAAAGAAAAGTTGGTAGAAAGTGTTACATGTCAAGGGGAAAAGTCCACATCGTGAGGCAGGACTTTGGACTGGATGACACTGGCCCTCTGTCCACCTCCTTTCCTGGTCACTGAACTGCACTCTAATCACTCATCGGGCTTCCAGGGAGCACAACTCCTCTCCTCAAGTTTAATGTTCTGTCTAACGTGGCCTGAAGATCAGGTGCTGTCTCCATGTTCGGAACTATTTTTATGCAGTACTCTTATTTTGGCACTATATTTTAGGCCCTGAAACTGCGAAACTACAACACAATAAATGGGACATGTTTTATATGTGGGTGGTGTGTGCATGTGTATATATAGATATCTAGATATATTTATCTCCTCTAGAAAAGTAAATAACTCAGATTTTTACCTCTTCCGAGGGATCAGAAAGGCTTGTCTAAGGTAATGCCATTTGAGAATATGTAAGGTATAAGGGCCTTGGGGTAAAAAGAAGTAAATTACTGTAAAAGAAATATTGTTCCACCTTGGTCTGGGACAAACATCATTTGTGGATATGATTAGTAATCTCCTTTTAAAAAATAAATTAGAACTCTGATAAAATGTTTAGCAGGTTTCAATAACTGGTGAATTATTTACGGGATTTTTGTCTTGGAAAACCAATTACTCATACCAGAGGCTGGGGATTTCCAAATAACAAAACAAAACATTTTTTTTGGTGTAATCTACATTTTCTATAAATGTCTTCACTAGGTGAGAAAGCTTTCCATTGACCCAACAGGGATTTTTCCACACAGCAAGACTGTAATAAAACTTTGACATGGGCTTATAGCTAAATTGTCTGGGAAGTTGTTGTTATTGTTTCAACGATTAATTCTAGGTTCTAAAATAGTGTAACCTCAGAGAGATGAGAATTACACAAGGGCAGTGGGCATGGTGAAAAAGGATGCCAAGGGATATGAGCAAGGTCCAGACTGAGCAAGGCATTTTTGTCCTTCAGTGTTTGAATCTTACTGTTAACAAAAGGAGCAAGACGAGGGTGGTGACTGTGCTTACCCTGCCCAGGGACCAGTCTTTGCACAGCTGCGCTGTTCACCAGCAATAGAAACACGTAGCCAGTCGCAGACGTGAGCAAGGTGTTTGACTGTACGTACTCTGGCAGCCACATCAAAAAAGTGAAAAGAATCAGGTCATTTAAATTTTAACACTACAGTTAATATAGCCCAATATGTTGAAAATATTTTATTTTAATGAAATCACTGTAAACAATTATTTATTCAGTTGGTTGTTCATCAACATCAACTCTATCATACTAATGCAGAAAATTAAGGTGAAGTATTAAAAACTACAATGAAAAAGGAGAAGTATACTTATTTTTTTTACAATTTTATGGAAAACAAACAACTTGAGAAGTTTATTATTCTCTAGAAGGTTTCTGACTCAGAATGTGCGATACACATTTAATTTCTATTAATATACTTTCTAACTGATGAACTCCTGGATAACTAAGAGATAGATAATGTACACTTCATGTGGAGAATAGATCTTCTAGTGATTACTTATCAAATCATCTTCACTGAACCAAAACTGAAAACTGAATCAAATGCAATTTTTACCTATTTGTTTGGTGCGCCCCGCCCACAAGAAGCAAACCACAATTAAACCTTCTGTTTAAATATCTTAACTGATCAAAGCATAGAACCGAACATTATGTAAGGTGGCTTATTTCTTATAAAAATGTTTTTTTTTTAATATGAAAGTCTAAAAAACAGAAATAAAGGTATTTTAATTTCTCCAAATTCAAACACGATTTTCTGCTATTGCTGATTCAGCCAGTGTCTGAAACCTCTCCTGTAGCTACTATTCAGTGGACATCACCCTGGTCACCCCGTAACAGAGAACTTCGGTTCCCAAGAAGCGAAGAAGTGCAGAGATACAACTGCACTAAAAGTATACTCCTTAGGACCCTGGCCTGTGTCTCACTGCTTCTGATGCCTAAGCAAGTGGCCCGGCACCTATTAATTGCATAATGAATTTTTGTTGAAAATAGTTTTAGCTAACGTTCATATATCACTTAAGATGTAACACTTTTCTGAGCGCTTTACATAGTTTCAAACATTCCATCTTAAAAACAATCTTATAAGGAGATGCTATAATTATCCCATTTTATAGAGGAGGGAACTGGATGAAAGATATACTTTTAATAAGACTCTAATGTTATCGTGAATATACAGTTGACCCTTGAACATGGGTTTGAACAGCACAGGTCCACTTACATGTGGATTTTCTCAATATACAGTCCCCCTCCTTATCTCCGGGTTTTCCACACGAGGATTCAACGGACAGCAGCTCCGACCCACAGGTGAGAACCTGTGTGTGTGGAGGGCCAACTGTGTGCACTGTTCTGTGCCGTGTTCTACGAGATTCTGGACCAGTCCCTAGCAGATACGAAGATGACTTAAGGTTTTGGTGAGTGGAACGTTAATGTGGAATTTTGACTGCGTGAGGTCAGTACTCCTAAGTCCCCAGACGTTTAAAGGTCAACTGCATTTACAAATCGAGTCCTCGTGAGAGCTCTGAGGTCCTTTGTGTGAGACACGTACAACAAAAACCCGCAGACACCCCTCTTGCTGGCACATCAGCAGTGCGCGCATTTGGAAGCCTGAGGCTTCGTGCATCGCTACTCAGGTTTTCTCCACAGAAGGACACCACACCGTGTTGTCAATAAATAATTCCACTTTAATGGCAAAGTAATAATTTAGACAGATACAGGGTGCACAGTGGCAAAAAAATATATGCAAGCTGGTTTACAAGCTAAAGGAACAATAAACCAATAGAAAATACATCATCCAGTTAAGTCCATTGACACCAAGTACTTATCGTCGGGGCTTTACAAAGACTACAAAACTTTTTAGATGATTTATTTCACTGTTTCTGCCTATTTACATGATATGTTACATCAAAAATGTACAAAATATAAAATGTGTACAGACCAATGTTTCACAAACTAGTGTAAGTTGTAAACTAGGTGGACCTACTGGGATGTGCTGTGGGAACTGGTTTACGGTCGTGTTGGGGCTGTTTCTCAAAATGGCAGGGAAAGATGAGCGGTGTTCTCAGATCACATATTGTACAAGGGCAACTAGTCACTCATCCAGCTACATGTATCGATGTTTCACGACAGATTCGATCCACGTTTGAGGCTTCAAAGTCAGGGCGACGACTCTACGTGCATCAACTCAGTTCAGACTCCCCTTAGGGCAATAGCACCGCGTGGAACCTAGAGACTCAGCGACGCTCTGAAACTGCACAGATGTCTCGGGTTGTTTTTGTTCCGGAGCCACAGACGCACGGCGGTCGCAGCGAGTAGCACCAAGTACACGTCCTGAAGGTGACACACTTCGCATGCATGGAACAAGTCCACACCACGGCCTAGCCCTTGGGTTCCATCAGCTGCAGACCTGTCCTCTGTGTGTGCTGGCAACTTCTCTGATGACCCCGATCGGTTTTCATGCACTCTCTTTAAAGCCTGCCATGACAGATACACTTTGGGACATTTCCACTTTTCCAAAAATGTACTGGCTTCACGTCCGGTTCGGAAGCATGCTCACGCTAGCACTGACAGCTCCTGCATGGTCATAACAACTGCGAATACAGGACAAACACACCAGGTAATCACAGCTTCGAGGGGTGGCATTCTGTATTTGTTTGCAACATACAGGAAATCTCAGCAAGTGAAACACCTCTTAACACCAACAGGATAACATACAATTTTTTTGTGTTTGTTTTGATTTGTGCAAGTTTTTAAAATTATTATTTACAATACCTACCCAGTAGACTGTGCAAATCTAACCTTCTTTTACAGTATAAACTCCTCCTCTTCCACAGTGACGTCACTGCTGCAGTGTTCTATAATGCTGAATTTCTCACGTACAACAATAGCAATCAAAACAACATGCTCAAAACGAATTAAAAAAAAAAAGAGAGAGAGAATTGGGGAGGAAAGCCAAACGGTTGTGCTCACGCTGCATCTAGTGCGTCCAGCTCTGCTGGATGAGAATTCGCACTCTCCCGCCTTCTGAAACTCTCTCACCTGGACCTGGATGGAATCCAGCCACATGTCTTAGCTGTGAAGTGACAGTCAAAGAGGGTTCCTGTGTTACAGGGGTACTTTGGAGGATAGGCAAAGCAAACTACTCACAAGGCAAAAACCCTGATCTTCCTCCTATCCGTTTCTTCAAAAGAAGATCTATAGAGATGAGGCTACTGTGTTAACTGGTGTTGCTTGGTTGTAAATGAAAAGACAGTGGAAATTACCAATGGTTTAGGACTTAAACCGACTGTTAAACTGTTGTAGAAATCTGTTTTAAGGCAGTGAGACAGCACCATAGGAAATGCTCCTTCTTTCACTGAAAAGGCTCAAACAGTTAAAGCCCTAAAAAAGCCTTTTTTTCAGTGTTGACTAATAATTGGTATAAAACTCTTGTTAAGGGAGTGGGCAGGTGGCTTACAAAGACCACGGTGGTGAAAAGAACCTGATAAAACCGGTGACTCAGATACTAGACAGTTGGTGGAGCACATCATGCGGACATGGCAGTTGAGAACTAAGTTGGCACTTCTCCAGCTCGCCCCAGTAGTGCTTTCTGGCGGCTGCACAATTCCATTTGTGCTTACGGAGGGCTGGCCTCTCGGCTTCATTTTGGAATGGGGTGAGCGCACGACACAAACACTACTGGAGCCCTGTGACCAGCACCATGTGGCACAAAGGAGGTCGGACGGATCAGAAGGATGGACCCTGCTCGGGGAGAACAGCTTGTCGGAGGAAACGAAATGAAGGGACAAAAAAAGGTCTGTATTGTAAACTTTTAAAGAGGAAAATCATAAAGTCCGGTTTGGCCATCCTGTGTGCAATCTATTCAGCTGCCTATCACTAGGGTCCTCCCAGTTGTGTGACGGAGCTTTGTATCACTCACTCCACAGATATAAAAAATGCCTAGGAGTAAAATAAAGTTAAGCTTCCACTTCAATTTAACATCTTGGCGATTCAGACTTAGTTCTGCTGCCTCCTTGGAGACCAGGACTCTGGGTCAGGACCCTTGATAGGTGCTTTCATACTGGCAGTGGTTTAGTGAAAATACCTTATGTTCTAAACATTTTTAAAAGGCATAGTCTTTCCCCTAACTCTTCTCCCCCTTTAGAGTGTAGATTCGAGAGATGAATCCAAATTGTCTTCATGGTGGCTGGTGCTATCGCTGTCGCAGCTTTGTGTGCCCGAGTAATTGGCTGCTTCTTGGAGTTTCATTAGCATATTCATCTGAAGAAAGAAAAAGAGACATCGGATGCAGGCGGTGATGCACCCAGGATGCCAGCCCCACCAAGCACGAGGCCCCGGGCCATAGGATGGGATGAGGAACCATCTCATCCCATCCAAGCGAAACGGGAAAACAATCTTAGATTTTTACAAGTTGCCCCCAGCTCCTCCATTATTTTTCTCAAATATGACTACACCACCAAACCATAAGGACAAAACAAAGCCTCTAGATCATTCTTTTATTTGGGGTTGTGAATGAGTCCTGCTCCAGCAGGGAGACTGGGAAGGAAACTGTATCACAGCTGGACATCTGGGCTCGTTGCTGGAGAGTGTGCCAAGCTTCCCAGCTTTTTGGCCGGAGCAGCAGAAAGCACTGAATGGCAACTGAAAGTCGTGAGTGTTCACACACAGACGCACACACAGGCCCTCGTGCACGGTCCCCGGAGAGAAGGGAGGGTGGAGTGGCAGGGAGCCAGCCGCTGCTGCGCACAAGCGCACCATCTGCTGCGTGGGACCTGCCCTGGAGGGGAGGTGACTGGAGGAAGCAGACCATGAGTGTTGGAAGAGGGAGGGGGAAACAATCACTGTCAAGTTTCTGTTGTTGAATTTCGGGCTAAAATATGATTGATATATCACTGACAACAAAAACCGCCTTCTGGAACAATAGCAGCTGTCTCAAGTTTCCCAGCCTTATAGAACAATGGCAATATGTGTTCCAGTAAAAGGACATAGGTGTGAAAGCACCCAGGGAGAAAGACAGCTAGCATTTCCAAGTATTACAAATAAAAGGCAGCTGCCTTGCCTGGGTTTCAATAGATCTGCAGATCCTCTGTAGGACACGGAAGTAAAAAGAAAGATTGGTTTAAAAGCAAATTGTAGACAAGTGGTTCAACAAAGCACAGAATAACTGGCATATTTCTTCATGAGATGGTGGACTTGCTTTGTTATCAAGGGTTTCTATAAACTGTAATCATCTTTATATTATTTAATGCTTACTAATTTTTATTAATTTATAAAATAATCAAAGTTCTTTTTTTTTTTTTACATCAATAGGTAACCTGATCCCCTGGAAAGGAGACATCTAAAAGGGAATTCTTCAGTCATACATCACACTGTGCGTGCTTGTGTGTTCAGTGTAGAATGTGTTTGAAAATTCAAAATGCTTGTGACGTAAGTGATAAAATGGTTGTCACCAATTTCGGCAACAATGCCTTTCTGGCAAAGAGACTACAATTATAGCATATTTTCATATTCTTCCGGAAAATAGTTTTCAATATGATTTTTGGTCTAACTCTCTGAATTTATTAAATCAGCTACATCAGCATATGAAATAAAAGTAGTTGGTGATAGCCTCCTACACTCAGTAAGCCACAAAGCCAAAATGTCTTCATTAACAAAGTTTCTCTCCCTCCCTTTCTCTCCGTCTCCTTCTCTGTCTCTCTCGCGCTCACACACCTGGACCTTCGTGCACAACTGTGTTCCCTCCCTCCTTCCCTTCGTCAGTTCCACCCTCATTAATAGTGAGCTCGCTATTACACGGTCCAGCATCTGGGTGAAGATGATCTGTAAAGCAGATCTCTGTTTCGAGCACCCTCCTGATTTACTAAGAGCAGAAATGGCTAGTGAAGTCTGTTCAAAGGGTTATGACCCTGCCTTAGTCACAAACGTTTGAAATTACTTGAATGCTGAATATGGTAAAACTTTTATGTTGCGATAACAGTGTTCTTAAAGTCTTAATTTTTGACAAGGTGCCGTATTGTAAATATGTTCCATTAGAATAAGTTCCAAGTTTCAGAGTTGTCGTAAATGTATATGAGAGATTTACTTTGCCTGCTCATAGTGTTGCTTTGTGCATTCAAGTCCAAGGACATTGTAAGAGGAAAGGAAGGTTACATGTGATTCAATACTCACTGGCATAAATAATTATTCTCCACAAAAGCATTTCTCTTCTCCCCTTTTTCTTCCCCATACCCAGAGTTATACATACAATGTCTGTCATTTGTCATGTCTTGCTCAGGCCCTTATCATCTACAGTATTTACAAATCTTCAAGTCTCCTAGCAGCCACCCTCTTTCCTTGAACACTTCCTCCATTCTGTCAACAAAGGGATCCTTATAAATGGCAAATCTAGGTAAGTCCCCTGCTCGGAAATGTTTGGTGACTCCCGGTTCTCTGTATGACCAAGTTTTAACTTCCTACAAAGCTAAACATGGCTTGGCGTGATCTAGCAATTGCCGATTTCAGTAGCTGTAGTTCCTCCTTCCCCTTATGTTCTAATCTCACTGATCTGTATATAGTTCCTTACATCCATTGTTTTTCTTATATCGTCTGACAATGTTGTACTTGCTGCATCCTTAATCTTGAATGTTCCCTGTCCAACCACATGATGAACTTCTATTCACCCTTCCAGACCTAGCTCAAGCATCTCCTCTGTGAAGCTTACAACTTCCTCAATGGACTTACAACTTCACTTCTCAGGTACCTCTATCATTATTTCACTGCAATTTAGATAGGGAGATGTTTCTCTCCACTACGACTGTGAGCTTCCTGTGATCAGAAATGATATCTTATTCATCTCCTGATCACCAAGTCTTAGCCCTGAGTACATACTTATCACATAGTAGCAATTGTAGTATGTATGATTAAGTTTGTTGATGATGAATACACATTACATTTTTAAAATACAGTGAGATGCTGAAAATCTGCATCTTTGTTTAGATTAAAATCATATTTCTGACATTAAATAGGTGATTTCCCCTGATATTTGATTTAGATTGTCCACAAATATATTTTTACCTTATGTTAGTAACTGTAGAAATACAGAGAAATAAAAATAGATTCAGAGTGTTTACTTTCCTACCAGAATGTGCCTGATCAAAGAACAACTTTCAGACGACAAGTCTTTTGCCTTTCAGCATGCCATACAGCACAAGCCCTTGTTTCTTCGGATGTGTAGCGGATTAGGAGTCAGGGACTTTTTCAGCCCACTCTTCACTCAGAATGGGAGACTCTGAATGTCTTTTCTGGAGTGGAAGATGAGAGCATTCAGAGCCAGGGAAAAGACTGTTCACTGGGGTTGGCCGACCAAGACTGTGGAAATGGGAAAGCTGAGGGCATCCCTAAGGGTCCCATGCTCTAGAGAGTAACTGTGATAATAACTGTGAGAAACATTTCTCCTTGTGTGAAACAGAGAGACAGACAAGGAGATGGAGAGAGGGGGAGAGAGATAACCTGTGTCGATGGAGATATTTTGGCTTTGTGGCTTACTGAGTTTAAGAGATTATCACCAACTACTTTTATATCAAAACCACAAGGGAAGAACTGGAATTTATTTTAAAAAATTTATGTGAAATGACCCATAATTGTACCTCAAGGCTTATATTTACTCTATTGAACTTTAACTATCCGATCAGCAATTATTTAGTGCATCCTCACAATTATGCCAGTTTCAAACCAATTCCACCACTGCTGTTAATTTCTATGAATGGGCTAATGGGCCAGGGGCCTGTTATAAAAATGCAAGTCCAGGCCCTTGCGCAGTTCACAGTCTAGAAGATCAGAGGTCCTAAACAGGATATTCCTAGACTCCAAGGAGATGTAGTATATATTTTTGTGACATAATGGAATTCTCTGAGATCATGTGCAAAATTATCTGTGTGTGTGCATTTTATTGGGGAAAAGATATTGAAAATTGACCAGATTATTCACATGTAACCCCCAAACATTAATAATGATCAACTGAAGTGATGATGACATAGCACCGGGGTTGCCGGGGTAAGGGTATTCCATGCATATGAAGTCATTTTATGTTTTTGGCTATAGTCTTAGATTATGATTTTAATAATTTCCTTTTTATTTGCTTTAAGTAATGTAATAGCATTTATTTCATTTTGTTTTCTTTCTGTGTTGGTTGTACAAGTTCAATAATCTCTTTAGTCACAGAATGGTAAGTCAACAAACACTTCACATTTGATATTGATCTATAGAAAGTGGTCTAGAAAAATAAATACATAACAATCAAAGTCTTTTTCCTAATAAGACCATGTACTTAATATCTTCTGAGTATTCATACTTTGAAGTTGTATCAAATTTTATTAAGCCATATACAATTGCAAACTGAATAAGGCAGGGAGAATAACTTCCTTTTGATTTCCAAGTCAGTCTGTTCTTCTTTATTGTAGGCAAGAGAAAACTAATTCTGAATTTAGTCAGACTGGATGATATATGTAAAATGTTTTTTAGTTCTTCATGTATACATTAGATTATAGCCTTTTCATTTCTTCATTTAGGAAAAAAATTCAGTTTTCTCTTAACTAGTGAGTGAATTTAGTCATGCATTTTAAAAATTTAATTATCCTTTTACACACATTTATGCTTAATAAGAGAAAAAATACTGTCACAAAGTGCAGCCTGGTTTCAGTGTTTCTTGATTATTTTTAAGCATACAAGTTTGGTTTTTCATCTGAAGAAATCCACCCCATGAAAGCAGGCCAAAAGTAAGAGTTGAAAATGAGTATCAGTTTCAAAACAATCCCAAATATTACTTAAGATAACTAATGTCTGTGATACAAACGACTAAATACTAATGACCACACACTGTAATCAAGATTCCATAGAAAGAATCGCACATCAGCCTCTTACCAGGGGGTCCCCCTCCGTGTCAGTCTGTGGAATGTGCTTGGAGGTTGTGGCTTCCTTAGTGGAGATGCAGCCCTCATACCCAACATCTTCTGGGCGCAGCTGAAGCAATGCTGGGCCCCCTTGAGGCAGAGAGGCCGAGCTCCAGGGATAGGTTTCCAGCACCCACTTTGAGGGATCTTCCCAAGGTGCTCGTTTCCCATACATCTAAAAGGGGACCCCATATTTAGCACATATAAAATGCATTTCTATTCAGTAGAAAAGATGGCTAGTAATTGAGCGATTCCTTTGCACACTGACTCTTTATGGGACTTTCAAGGGAATTACTGTGCTCATACAATTTTCCATATTTTCAACATATAGCTGTCTACATAGCTCACTTCAAACTCGAAGGCTAGACAAAATAAATCTGAACATTGGGTGGAGAAAACCAGCATTTGGGGGAGAGAATGAGGGGGGGTTTCCGATAACATGTTGAAATGACAGCTCACATTTATATTTCTTAGTAATTTTACAAACCAGAAAAAAACTCAAAGTTGAGGAAAAAAATGTTCCAATTATGGAAAACTGAAAAAGCTATGCTAGATACCAAATAGAGTTCTCTACTAAAATGCAATTTGGAAAGATGATTAATGAAAGAAAAGATATTTTTTCTCTGTCTAGGTCACTCCACTCAAAGTTCCTTTGAGAATAAGAATACTTTCTCTGATAACCATCTCCCTCAGATTAACTTGATCTAACAATCTCATTGCTTCCTGTAAAAACTGTTTTTTGATGTTTATGTATAAGGCCAGTAGTAAAAGAAGAGAAAAAATGGAAAATAAAGCATCAACTTCGTAAGGACTCATATGGTCAAGAGTAAAAGGCTGGCAGAGCCCTGTTAAAACATTGTCAGTGGAGTGGAAGGGAGGAGATGAGTGTTAAGAGATGTTGAGACCATACTGGGAAGGGCACACTGACGAGACAGAGGTTGAAGGGACTTTGTGAAAAAGGCGTAAGGCCATGTGGGGAGAGAAAGAAAAGTTAAAATTAAGAGGGCAGCAACGTGGGTACTCCAGTTATTTAATTTGCTTCCCTGTGATGTGCCTTACGGAGGGCAATCCTGGTTCCCAGGTGGATAGTTGGTCCCAGATGGCCCACTGCCAGGTGTTCCATGTGGCTTGCTGCTGTTCAATGAGACAAAAGCAAAATGGTGGACAATAAAGCCTCGGAAGTGTCTTTTGGGTTTCCCCTGGACAAGAGGTATGTGGTGGTGAAGACTTGCTTTACAAAAAAATCTCCAGGTCCTGATATCTGTGTACTTCCTTAGGGGATGATGGCAAGGGTAGTAATCATTAGATTTTTAAAATAGTTCTCTTGTTTTGGAGCAGAAATTTTCTCTT
>PVKM010026019.1:0-19588 GCA_004027735.1 Carollia perspicillata | reverse complement strand
GACATAATTTTCACGCCATCCTTTGTCTTTGATGTTACGGCCCAGGTTCCCTTATGCCAAGAAAGCCCTTTGACCCTGCACTTGCTCGTCACATTCTCCCGTTTCCCTGCACTTGTGTTTTTTTAAAGATTGTATTTCTTTATTTTTAGACAGAGGGGAAGGGATGGAGAAAGAGAGGGAGAAACATCAATGTGTGGTTGCCTCTCATGCACCCTGTACTGGGGACCTGGCCCGCAACCCAGGCACATGCCCCAGCTAGGAATTGAACTGGAGAGCCTGTGGTTCACAGGCTGGTGCTCAATCCACTGAGCCATGCCAGCCCTGACACTCTCCACGTGTGTTGTTGCCTCCGCCCTGAGTTTACTATGTGGAGAAGCGAGCGAGAATCGGGTTTGCCTTTCTTCCACACGGCTACCCGTTTGCATGGGCTGCTGCTGTGACCAGTGACCGCACACTGAGCGCCTCCCACAGGAACAGTCCTGTAGTCACTGCGGCCAGAGCCCAGGAGCTGCTCGCTGGTGGCTCTGGCCGGGTCCCATGTGGTCACAGTCACTGAGGGGCTGGAGGCTCTCCCTCCACGCTGGCTCCCTCACGCAGCCGTAGGTGGAGGCCGTGGTTCCTGGCCTGTGGCTCTCCACAGGGCTGCTTGAGGGTCTTCAGGACATGGCTCTGCTCCCCCAGAGTGAATGATCAACCAAAGAGCAGGCAGGAGAGGTGCCTTTTGTGACCAGGTCGGTCTCAACAGTGGGAACCTGGAGCAGAGCCCTGGGCCAGCCCCAGCTCTGAAACCTGGCCGAGTCGCAGGCTGGGCAGGTCCTGTGGGTCGCCTCTGCTCACACGATGGGCTCTACTGGAGTAGCCAGACTCCCGCCCGTCCCACCCTGCCCCCAGCCTGTCCAATCACAGGGTATCTCCTGCTTTGGCAGGTGAGGCCTGCCAACCACCTGCACTGGCTTCAGCTGGCCGGTTTAGGTGGAAGCTCAGAGGCCCTTGGCAGTGCCTGTGTCTGGCACTTGTCAGGAGTAGTGTGGCCTACCCTCTCTCCCGTCTGGGACCCAGGGCAGCAGCACCATCCATGTCACCTCTGTACCTCTGTCCCCTGGGTCAGATCTGCGTGCCAGTGGAGTCATCCAGCCCCATAGTGACGAGCAACCGGAAGGAGGTGCTGCGCTGCTTCACCGTGCTGGGTGAGTGGGGCTCGGCCCAGGGCACAGTGGCAGCTTCAGGAAGGGTCCACCTCTGCCTAGGCTTGTCTGTGGCTCCGTGGGCCACAGCTCCCAGTGTGCTCTCTGCTGGCTGGGTTTGGAGGTGCCGGCAGCGTGGAGCAGGGGCAGACCCTTGCTGTCTGCACGCTCCCCTACAGCGTGCTTCTCGCCTGAACGCCTGCTGGCCTTCCTGCTGCCCAAGCTGGACACCAGCAACGAGAGGACCCGCGTGGGCAGCCTGCAGGTCCTGAGGCACATCATCAATTCGGCCGGTGAGTGCAGAGCGGTGCCTGAGCGGCGGCAGGGTGAAGGGGCCCCACACTGAGTTCTTTGTGAAGAGTCTGCCTCAGACACTGGCTGCAGATGCTGGATGCTGTGCCTCTGACCCCGCCCAGCCCTGGCCAGGTGCCCGCAGATGGGCACAGGGATGGCAGGTCCCCTAGACAGGGCCTTTCGGAAGCATGGGCGCCAGTTGTGCAGCAGAACGTCCGTCCCCCAGTCCGCCTGTGTCCCATGACCTCCTCACGTCGGACGAAGGTTCGTTTCCCGCTTTTATGGCTGATCCACTCAGCACTGAGCGGAGCCCTTTACATTGCAAGCGTGTGTTTCCGGTGTCTCGCTCGATCTGCGCAGGGGCCACTGGAGGCCCACACCCCGCACCCTGTGGGCTGGGTGGGGCTGACCGCTGCAAAGGCGAGTGACCAAGTGACAGAGAGCTCCCATGGCCATGCCACCTGCAGGGCTGGCTCTTTGGCCCTTTAGGGAGCAAGTGTGCCAACTCAGCCCCGAGAGGTTCAGGGGGCGGCACCAGGTTGCCAACCGCATCGTGGATGTGGGGCAGTTTGGGTAGGGGCAGGGGGCAGTGGCGGCCTGGATAGACTGCAGCCCGCAGCTCACTGGCTCCTGAATAAAGCTCCCCCACCCCCATGGAGGAGAAAACCTAGGCTGAGGGAGGCGCAGGGCCCCTGGGACCCCTTGGGCAGCAGGTGAGATGGAGGCGCCCTCCTGTCCCCATTGATTTCTGCTTACTTCGGGGAGAGACGCTTCCTTCTGCTCAGAAGTTCCGTGCTTTGGGTGCCTTGCATGCTGGCCTTGCCTTGGTTAATTCTGCCTTTGTGTTGGTGTTTCCAGAAGCCGGCGCGTGCTCGCCCATTTCGTTTTCCCTGTAGACACACACACACTTGTCTGTAAGTGCCTAAGTGCAAAAACAGATTTTTTCGTAACCAAAGGCCTGTTTTGTCACAGCCTTGCGCACCGCAGGGCACTGGTGCCCGCACACACGGCTCCGTCACGTGACACGCACAGAGCCATGCCCCGTGGTCACTGTGCAGCACAGCGACTGGTGACAGAGTGAGCCTTGTGCCCACCCTATGAAGACCGGGTACAGCCTGACCTCCGACTGCACTGTGTGACGGGGCCGAGAGTTAAGGGCCATGTCTGGCTTCTTTCCCTGCATCCCCTGTCTGAGGGGTTTGTGCGTCCCATGCTTTCATTTCGCTTCAGAGGGAGGACCCAGTGCGTGAGCCCGCCCCTCGGCCCAGCCTGTGCACTCTGGGGGCGCAAGCAGCCGTGGTCTTGGGTCATGGGCAGGCTGTGAGAGGCAGACGCATCACCTCCCCAGCGCATGCGGATCCCTCCGCCCCAGGCTCAGGCAGCACAGCCGCGCCACACAGGCCAGTCTTCCGTTTCCGCTGTTGTGGTTTCTGTACAGTCAGAAACCGCGTCGCTCCTGACTTAGAATGAAAGTTCTGCAGTGCCTCGTTGGTCTGTCAGGAGCCCTTAACATTTTTTCTTTGATGGCGAGCAGGCTTTATTCTTTTTTCTTCCACCTTGTTGCGATACAGTCGGCATATAACTTGCGCGACTTTAAGACGCACCACTGGGTGGGTGACCCGGCCTCCTCATGGCCGGGGGCCTGCATCAGCACCTCCTCCCCACACCGTGTCCCACACGCTGCTGTGTCTGAGCTCCCCGGACCCTCCTGGGAGCCCATGGGGAGGCCTGCTGGGGTTCAGGAGCACCCCCAGGCCTCATGCAGCAGGTGGAGGGTCCTGCTGGGTTTAGGAGTCCTCGAGTTTTGCACTAACACAGTGTAGTATGATTAAAAGTTGGGCCTGGCTGACCCCCCAGGTCGCACAGAAAAGGCACTCACTCCTATGCAGTCTTCTATAGCCACTGACGGTCACTGGAGAATCTGAGGACGCCAGACTTCCCCTGGAAGTGACTTGGTCTTTTCTGCGAGGATGCCCAGAGTGTTGCATTAGGTTGTTCTAGATCCGGAAGTGTTGCTGGCTGTGTTGGCTGTTCTGGGGTGACAGTTCCCCTGGGGAACACATACTGCCCTTGCAGTGTGTCATTTTAAATCTCACTTTATCTCAGGAGTTTTACAAATACATCTAGTATTTCAGTGTTCACTGTTTCAGAATTCTTGTTCGGAACTCCCTGTTATGTGTTTTTATCATCTTTGCTCTTTTTCTGTATGCTTAAAATCAGGTCCTTTAGAAATTTTGGCCTCCAGTCATGGTTTTTCTTTTCCTTCAGAATTTCATTTTCTGATTTTGAGAATAAATTGCATTCTGTGACATGCAGAAATCTCAAGTGTGACTTGGTGACATTTGCACATTGTTCACTTGTGTGAACATTACTCAAATCAAAGTGTGGAACGTCTCAGGCGACCCCAGAGGTGTCCTTGAGCTCGTTCCTAGTCGGCAGCCCCCACCCTCAGCGGTGACTGCTGCTGTCACTTCTGTCACAGTGCATTAGCTCTGCCTGTGCGGGAGTGAGCTCGCCAAGAGAGGCGGTCTCTCACCGCTGTCTCTTCCACCGAGAGGCCTCTCTTTGAGACTCATACGTGTGCGTGTGCTGTTCCTCCTTTTCTGTTGTGAGCTGTATTCCATTATAGTTTGTACATAAAGATTATCATCCTGGCCCTGGCTGCTCTGCTGTGGCACAGCGGACTGAGTGCCAGCCTGGCCAGGTCCCCAGTAGGGGGCGCGTGAGAGGCAATCACAGTGATGTTTCTCTTCCTCTCTTTCTCCCTCCTTTCCCCTCCGTCTAAAAATAAATAAATGAAATCTTTTTAAAAGTTTATTATCCTGGTAATGGAAGTTGAGGTTGTTTCCAGTTTTTGGCAATTATGAAGAAAGCTGATATGAATTGTTTGTTTTTTACTTTTCTTAAAATGACTTGGAGGGTTTTGTTTTTTTTTTAAGATTTTTTGTTTGCTTATTTTTAGGGAGGGAAAGGGAGGGAGAAAGAGGGGAACAGAGATATCAATGTGTGGTTGCCTCTTGTGCGCCCCCTACTGTGAACCTGGCCCGCAACCCAGGCATGTGCCCTGACCAGGAATTGAACCGGTGAGCCTTTGGTTCGCAGGCCAGTGCTCAACCACTGAGCCACACCAGCCAGGGCTTTTTTATTCCTGCCCTCCAGCCTCTCTCCTCTGGCAACCATCAGCTTGTTCTCCGCATCTATGGGTCTGTTTCTGTTTTGTTTGTCCATTTTGTTCTTCAGATTCCACCTCTGACTGAAATCACATGGTGTCTGTCTGTCTCTGACTTATTTCACTTAGAGTAACACCCTCTGGGTCCATCCATGTTGTCGCAAATGGCACGATCTCATTCTTCATTATGGCCAAGTGATGTTCTATCACATGCATGTGCCACGGCCTCGTTGCCCACATGCCCGGTTGGTGGGCGCCTGGGTCGCTTCCCCACCTTGGCTGCTGTGAGCAGCGCTGCATGAGACAGAGGGTTGCATGTCTCGCTCTCAACGAGTGTGTCTGCCATCCTGCCCACAGGGGCTTGTTCCCTGTGGGCCCAGGGAAGGCTGGTGGGCACGCAGTCCCGATTTCTCCTTGTTGGGAACAGTTTCCATGGGTTATACTTGATGGTCCATTTTGCTGGTTATAAAATATAAAGTCCTCGGTTCACATTTCCTTGATTGTCCTGTTGCCTTCAACCATCAACCTTCTGGCTTTTTAAAGGGGTAACATGTTATTTGGGGTAAAAAGTGATTTATCCCCTGGAGAGGAGTGGTGGGCTTTGTATATGTGTTCCCTCTACCCCCACATGGAGGGCCACGCTGAGGCCAGAGCCCGGTGACAGGGCCTGGGCCTCGTGGTGGACAGGCCAGCAGCCTAGGTCCCGTGGGGAGGCCGAGCCACCTGCTTGTTTCTCGCAGCTGCTCAGATGGAGGTGAAGAAGCCCTTTATCCTCTCCTCCATGAGGCTTCCTCTTCTGGATACCAACTGCAAGGTCAGTCACAGGGCCCGCTGAGCTGTGCAATTAGCTGCTGCAGGGAGTGCGGCCAGCTGGGATCAGTGCAGGGTGCATATGCCTGGGAGTCCCCAGGTCTTGCCCCTGATGTAGCGCCCAGGTGTGCCCCAGCACCACCCCCAGGCTCCAGAGCCCCCTGGAAGGACGCAGAGCTCATGAGAGCGGTTGGACCCACAGCTGTGGCTCGTTATGGTGAAAAGACAGAGCGGCCTCAGCCATGACGCACCGTCCCCTCCCCGTGGAGTCATGGGCAGCAGTATGACAGCACACAGGGGCTGCCAGCCTGTGCCCAGGGTCTTTACTGGGCCCCCATCACGCAGACCTGGTAGCTGCAGGGCTGACAGTCACTAGCCCCAGAAGGCTGAGCTGGTGGGTGTGGCCCAGGGGGAGGTGCCTGCACCCGGGAGAGGGTGCTGTTCACTGACTGGGGCTAGTTGGCAAGCTCAGGCCACCCAGGGAGTTTGGGTGACCTCCCCCTGCAGAGTGAGAGGGGCTGGGGCACCAGGAGCACAGCCCCGGGTGTGGGACATCCACAGGCTGGACAGGGCCACCTGTGCCATGAGGTGCTGTGAGGGAGGCCCAGGTGAGGGTGTAGGTGTGGCGAAGGCACAGCCCAGGCAGAGGAAGGGGTGAGGCTTGTGGGTCCAGACTGGATTGTCCAGGACTGTCCCTCTATGCAGGTGAAGCGGGCAGTGGTGCAGGTGATCAGCGCCATGGCCCACCATGGCTACCTAGAGCAGCCTGGCGGCGAGGCGATGCTGGAGTACATCGTGCAGCAGTGCGCGCTGCCCCCTGATGCCGAGGTAAGGCCCCCCACACCGGCCAGGACCTGGCGGCTCTGCTGGGGAGCGTGGGCACCGTGGGCGCTGGGGGCTGGCGGGGTGGCTGCAGCCTCAGGCTGTAGGCCCAGCAGACTTCTCTAGTGTCCAGTCGGGGCCTCTGCACCCCAGCGGTCAGTCCCTCAGCGCCAGGACTCAGGTAGGAGAGGCAGAACAGGCACATGGCTCTTTCTGAGGCTCTGCTGTTGGAAACGTTGCTGAGAAAATCCTAGTTTCTTCTTGAGGGAGAGCAAGGTAGACCCTGGTGAAGGAGACATTGCGGGGTGCGGGGAGCACGGTGGCCTCGGTCACTGTCCTGCTCTGGGCCTGGTCTCCTCAGGTCCTCAGAGCCGGCCTGTCTGCCCAGCTTAGGACCAGGTGGGCCTGGCAGGGCACTCAGTGCCCCCAACCGGGACGTCGGCCCAATGCCAAAACACAAGGCCAGTCAGAGCGAGTGGGGGCCTCGTGAGTCTGCCAGCTGCGTGTCTCCCGTGGGCCCGTCAGGGTCCTAGGCACACCTGGGGGGCGCCGAGACCCTCGTGGTAGGAAATATGCTTTCATTCCCTTTGATAAGGAAGGTTCTACTATGGATTCTCTGATTCCCTGTCAACATTTTGAATTGGAGGATGTCGCGTGCACTGGCCGGCAGTGCCCACGTCGTTTTGGATGAGACATGAGACAAATTCACACAGACTACCGAGTCCTGTGGAGGAAAAGAGGATGGCACGGCTACTCCCTTAAGTGGGGAGTGCCTCTGAGTGGCCTGGCAACTCTCTCAAGGGGAGAGTGTGCTGACCCTTGCTTGGACAGCAGTTTTATTGGGTTTCTTGTGCAGAAATTCAGGTACAACTTATGAATCATTCTCAGGCAGTAAGGATTAGGTGATAGATAAGGAACCATTGGGGCTTATTCTGATTTAGGGTCTGTCAGCCAAAAGGCTATGAAACTTTGGAAAATAAACTGTTTCTTGCTCAGGTCTTTATCATTTAACTAAGAGCATTCTTAGCAAAGCAGGCCTCACAGGAATTTACTTATCCTTTCTCAGGCCTGATCACCCAGGGAGCCCGCCCTATCCAGCACAGGGCTACACGCCCCCCTGTCATTGTTTTTCAGGCTTAAGTCAGGCAGAGGAGGCAAGGTAGCCAAGGAATTATCGGAGACTTCTCAAGGAATCAGGGGAGTCAGGCTTCCTCAAAGCTGAGGGGCGAGGGTCCATCACCCCCTTTCTCCATAGGCCCCCAAGTCTTTCCTTGGGGCCTCCACGTGATCATGCCTATCCTAGGTCATTCCCCCCTTGGGGAACCTTACCTGTCATTGGCTAACTGATCAAGCATTGGGGCCAGTTATGAAAAAAGGAGCAGAAGCGACACTCCTTCCAGGGAGATAAGCTCTGTCTCCTTAGTGGCTTATGGTGTGAAGGTCACTCCCTCAGCCTTAGCCATGGTGGGGGTTACAGCTCCTGAAACCAGGCAGGGCAGTTCCCAACAGGAGGAAATGTGAGAGACTTAAATGATTTTGGAAGCAGCAGCTGCTCGCTTGGCACACTTCCTGCATGTGGGAGCTGGGCAGACATGCGGCCATTCGCTGTGTCCGTCTTTATACTTTTGCTCATGTTTCAAAATGCCCGTGAGAAAACATATGTGAGCAAACAAATCGACTGCTGACCCTGAGACACAGTGGCCTTGGCCCGGGGGCCTGACTGCCCGACGCAGGGCCAAGGCTGGAAGGGCCAGGGGCCTGGGGCCCGGGAAGGCAGGCACGAGGGCTCCTGCCCTCGTGTCTGCACTTCCCGCCGACGCTCTTTCCAAGCCAGGGTGACGCAGCGCACTCCACGCACAGTGAAAGGCACCCTGTACCTTCACAGCGTGCAGCCGCCGCTCAGGACACGGCAGACATCCTAGGGCCCCAATTCCCCTTGCCTCCTTGGGGCCAGCCCCCCTCCACCTGGGCTGCTGTCATCTGTTTTCTGTCCCTGAGGGTGACCTTTTTCAGAACGTCACCTAAATGGAATCATGCAGTTTGGGGCCCTTTGAGTCTGACTTCTGTCTCGTGTGTCCCAAATCTGAGGTCCTCTGCACTGTCACAGGGACCTGTCACCTGTTCACTTTCACTGCTGAGTCGTGTTTGCGCACTCGCCAGCGGAAGGACGTTCAAATTGCTTCCAGGCCCGGCAGTTGCGAACGAAGCCACCACGGCCCCTGGGTGCAGTCCTCGAGAGAGCACCCTTGGTGCGCCTGGGGCAGGTGCCTGGCGTGAGGTTGTGGGGCTAATGGGCAGTGCCTGTTTCACGTCACAAGAAACTTCCAAACCGTCTTGCAGAGTGGCCACACCTGCTGCCCCTCACCCTTGTCAGCACTTTGGGGCTTTTTGAGTAAGGTGTCATTTCTTTCATCCTCAGCTGAGGGTATTTTTTGCATTGATTTTAGAGAGAGAAGAAGGGAGGGAGAGAGAGAAACACTGATTTAAGAAAGAAACATGGATGAGTTGCCTCCCACCCGCGCCCTGACCCAGGATTGAACCCACAACCTTTTGGTGTACAGGACGCTGCTCCAACCACTGACCCACCCAGCCAGGGCTGCCGCTTGTTCCTTAAGCCTTCCTCCCAGGGTGGCACCTCACTGCAGGTTTAACCTGCATGTCACTGATGACAGTGGATGCCGACCTTCTCCTCCTGGGCTCACTTGCCAGCCATGCACCCTCTTCCGCAGCCTCGGCCTGCGTTTTCATCGGATTGTTTGCTTCCTTGTCCTTGAGTGTTGAGTGTTCCTTATATGTTCGGGGATGGGTCCCCTGTCAGAAAACTCCGTTCTATGCGTGTTCTTACGTTATTAGTGGTATCTTTCAAAAAACAGAAGTGCTACTATTTTAGAAGCCCAGCTCATCAGTTTTTTAATTTATAGATCATCCTTTCGGTGTCTTAGCTAGTAAATTCTCACTCAGCCCAATGATTTTCTGCTATGTATTCCAGGAGTTTTAAGTTTTGGGTTTTGCATTTAGGTCTGGGATCTGTTTTGAGTTCTTTTTGGTTTGAGTGGGAGGTGCGGGCTGCGGGTCGTCACTGTGCAGGTGCTGTGCGCCGGTGTTCCAGCTCTGCTTCCTGCAGACACCCTTCTTTCTGCACCGCAGTGCTGTCTGCGCGTCGGTGAGACACCCAGCGCCCTTCTGGGCTCTGCCTGCAGCGCGGAGCGTGTCCTTTGGTCGGCGCCATCACGTCTGCAGCTCCGGGGTGCGTCTGAGTCCTCCTGCTGTCTCTGGGTGTGGCCGTTACAGCTGCAGTCGCTTTGCCTTTCCATGACATTTTAGAGTCATCCCTTCAGTCTCTACAAAGGACAGGCCTGTCACAGTCACGACTGGGTTTGTGTTGGATCTGGAGAGCACGTGGGAGGAATCCATGTCTTTGCAGTACCGAGTCTCCCAGTTCATGAAAACGGCACATCTCTACATTTATTTAGGTCTTCCTTGATTACTTTCCTCAGTATTTGGTAATTTTTATTTTTATTTCACTTTCTGCTTTTTGGTTGAATTTATTTGGGTACAGGTTCCAGGTGCACAACACCTGGAAATCGCCCCCGGTGTACTGCCCCGTGTGCCCATCACGCCAGCCATGTGTCTTTCTGCCCCCCTCCCCCTCTGCCCACCCCCCTGCCCCTCCCCCTTTCCGGCTGGCTGTCACCACTCGGTCATCTCTCATTCCTTTCCTCTCCCTTCATCTAGTGCCCCACATGCCCTCCTCACTAACAGCCGTCAGCCTTCCATGTGCTGATGCCTCTGTTTCTATTTTTTCGTCAGTTTATTTTGCTCATTATAGTCCCACGTATGAGTGCGGTCACATGGTATGTGTTCCTCTGACTGGCTTATTTCACTTAGCATAATGTTCTCCAGGCCTACTCATGCTATTGCAAAGGGTAAGGTTTCCTTTTCTTTCTTTCTTTCTTTTTTTTTTTACGGCCAACTAGTATTCCATTGCATAAATGTACCACAGCTTTTTTATCCACTCATCTACTGACAGGCACTTGGGCTGTTGCCGGATCTTGGCTATTGTAAATAAATAACGCTGCTGTAAACATAGGGGTGCATATATTCTTCTGATTGGTATTTCGGGATTCTTAGTATGTTCCCAGAGTGGAATCGCTGGGTCGTAAGACAGATCCATATCTACTTTTTTTAGGAAACTCCCTACTGCTTTCCACGGTGGCTGAACCTGTCTGCATTCCCATGCCCAGTGCATCAGGGTTCCCTTTTCTCTACATCCTTGCTAGCATTTGTGGTTTGTTGAATATTCGGTAACTTTTAGCATTCAGATTCTGTACATATTTTGTTAGACTTGTAACTTTGTCTTTAGTGGTGTTGCAGTGGTGTCGTTTTGTTTGTTACAGTGTCTGGTTGTTGCCAGTGTGGAGAACTACAGCTAATTGTTGCAGATTGACCCGTAACCTGTGGCCCTGCTTTTTAGATTCCTAGGGACCCTCCCCCTAGAACATCATGTCTTCTCACAGACAGTCCTACCCTTGCTTTCCAGTCTGATGCCTTTCACTTCTTTATCTTGCCTTATTGCATAGCCCAGCACCTCCAGCACAAGGCTGCGTATGGGCGGTGACGGCAAACCTGCTGTGTTGTCCCAGTTCCGAGGGGAGCACGTCCCACCTTTTACTACTAAAGGCCCTGCCTGCAGTCAGGACACATGATTCCTCTGTGAATGTCGAGTGACCCTTGCAGCCCCCAGATGAAGCCCTTTCATGATACATTGTCCCGTTAACCCGTCGCTGGGTGCGATTTGCTGATATTTTCTTGAGAGATTTTGCGCCTCCTCAGGAGGGATATTGGTCTGTACATGCCTGGTAATGTCTTTCGCTGCTGATGCTAGAGCCTCACTGAGTTTGGATATGTTCCTTCCTCTTCTGATTCATGAAAGAGTTTGTGAAGAGTTGGTATCATTCTTTCTTCAGTCTTCGGTAGAATTCCTCAGTGGCGCCATGGCCTGGAGGTTCCTTTGTCAGAAAGTTTTTAACTGTGAATGTGGCTTCTTTGATCGACCAGGGGACATTGAGGTGACGTGTTCTCCCGGCTCAGCTTTGGTGGTGAATCTCAGGGCTGAGGGCGCCAAGAGTGCCGCCTGCGCGGTGACGCACTGGACTCGCAGGCCCTGGGCCGCTGCAGTTGGACCCCATTCTGTGCGTAGGTCTCCGTGCCTCCCCGAGGGGCTGCAGGGCACACTGCGACGGCAGCGGAAGTTCCCGGGGGTTCGCTGGAGGCAGGCCCCGCGGGTGCTCAGGGCCTTGGCCCCCGGACCAGCACTGTCAGTTAGAGGCTGCCTTGAGGCCACGCTCCCTGATGCACAGAAAACAGCATGTCAGGTCTTTAGAAAGTTTAACAGAATTACCATCTGGCCCAGCCATTCCACTTCTGGGTACACCCCCAGAAGAACTGATAGGGTCTGGGAGAGAGAGCTGCACGGCCGTGCCCACTGCGGGGTGACCGGCAATGGCTGGAATGTAAGCAGCCACAGCGTCCAGCGGCGGAGGGCGGCACACGCTGTGGGCCGGCCACTGGGCAGAGTGTTACTCGGCTTTGTGAAGGATGAAGTTCTGACACGTGTTGCAGCGTGGCCAAACTTTGAAAATGTGCTAATTAAACTTTCGCCTAGTTTTAGAATCAGTTTGTGATTTTCTAACTCTATTGACTTTTCTGTACTTACTGCTTGGCCACTTGCCATAACAAAGAGCTCTCTCCTGATTTTGTGCTCACGTGTGTGTGGCCGTGTGGGTCACGGGTTGCTGTGCTCCGCGGTGGTCCTTAATCCGGTTCTGTAGCTGGTTTGGTGGCCAGATTGTGCCGCACTTGGCACGTGTCCCTGTGGCAGCGCCTCCTTCCTTCTCTGAGCCTTGACCTCCTGGCAGGGGAGGAAGTTCCAGGCTCACCTCCGCTGTCGTTGCCCCCAGCTCTGGACCCTTTCCAGATGAGCTCTTTTCGTCTGTTATTTGTGTGGGACTTGTCTCCTTTATTTCTTTGAATGTTTCCGGCTCTCCGTTTCACTCATTACTTTCATTCCAGTACTTCCGTTGTCTGTATCGCAGTGCTGCTGGCGTTTATGTCTGTCTTCTTCATTCTTGATTGTCCCTTCGTTTCGGCTCGCTGCTCCAGGGCAGTCAGCCCTTCCTCAGCAACAACCATTTCACTGTTCACTTCCGAGATGAATTCTGTCTTTCAACTGTTATAATTTTTTACGTTTCCCCCCCTCATTTTGGTTCATATTTCCCACCTGCAGCATGTTTTTCAGGCCAAGTTTGTGTTCTTCGTCCGTGTCCCTCATATTGCTGCTCCTAATGGGCCTTGATGGGCCGCAGCGCCCACCGTCAGATAGTTTGCAGGTTTTACTTGGGTGTTTTTTTTTTTAATTTAATTAATTTATTTTTAGAGAGAGGGGAAGGGAGGGAGAAAGAGAGGAAGAGAAGCATCAATGTGTGCTTGTCTCTCAAGCGCCCCCTACTGGGGACCTGGCCTGCAACCCAGGCCTGTGCCCCGACTGGGAATCGAACCACTGACCCTTTGGTTCGCAGGCTGGTGCTCAATCCGCTGAGCCACACCAGCCAGGCCCACTTGGGTTCTTTATGAACCCAAAGTTTCTTGTGGGACTGTGAAATTTTTCTAGGGGAACAGCTTGTCATGGCTGTTGTGGATTTGTCCCTTTATTGCATCATCTGCACCGACTCTGGCTAGGTTTGCTTCCATTTCAAGAGTCTGCTAAGATACTGTTTTTGGCCTCATGGGCGGTCAGGCTGTCAGAGTTGTCTGTGCGTGTTTAGTATATTTCTAGAGCTTTAAAAATGGTTGTTCAAGGCCTACCTGCCCCTCGTTTTTCCGCTTGGCCTTGATGTCTAAGTGAGAGGCCTGAGCAGTGCCCGGAGGTGTTGCAGCCACCCGGTGCGGCACCGGCTTTCCAGGCACGAGTGGGAGGTAGTGGAGCCTTTGCAGAGCTAGCTGTTCCCTCGCTCAGGGGCCACCCAGGGGCCTGGCTTACTGTGTCGGGGCTGCACTCTTCAGAGTCAAAGGTGGGAGTGTGCTGGGGTGGCTCTCTTCCAGGAAGGCCCGGTCACTGCAGATGGCAGAGTGCCGGAGCCAGGGCGAGGTCTCCTGTCATGCAGTTGGGGGCTTGCAGGAGATGCCCAGGGTGTCTGTTGTTTTGGAGACTAGAACTAAGCTGGGCGAGCCACTTTCTCGGTGGATCTTAGCGCTGACTGCATTTCCTGCCGGTGGCGACGACACGGGTGTCCCCGCGGTGGGGGCTGGGTGGGGTCTGACCAGCCTCCATACAGGCTGGGTCCTCACAGCCCAGAGCCCACGGCCGGGTATCTTGGAGAACCGAGATGTTAGGCGCAGTGCTCCACATTCTCCTGCCTTCCCCATCCACCAGCCTCAGAAGTCCGGGAGCCCTGGGGCCGAGCCCCCAGCGGACAGCGTGCGTGCCGTCAGCGTCAGCACCCTCTACCTGGTCAGCACCACCGTGGACCGGATGAGCGATGTGAGTGCACTCCCTGCTCCTGCCCTGTGACTGACCCACCGCTGCTGGCCCTGCAGCTAGCGCCTACTTAACTGGCTAGACTGTCCCAGCACTGCGTGCCTGGGGTGGGGGCTCCTCGAAGCTGCCTCCCTGCCCCGGACTTGATCCTGAGACCAACCACGGCACCGCCCCCAGGTCCTCTGGCCGTACCTGCTCCAGTTCCTCACCCCTGAGCGCTTCACCGGGGCACTGACCCCGCTCTGCAGGAGCCTCGTGCACTTGGCCCAGAAGAGACAGGAAGCGGGGGCCGACACCCTCCTCATCCAGTACGATGGCAATGGTGCGCGGAGCCCCAGGCTGTGACCCCGCCCTCACCCCACCCCTGGCCCCGCCCTGTGTCCGCACAGGCTGCGCCCCAAGCTGCCCCTGAGCAGCCCCTGAGTGTGGCATCTCCTTTGCAGTGACCCTGCCGTCTCCCTTCGCCATAGCCACCAGGCTCCTGGTAAGCGGCCCAGTGCCCTCTGAGGGGTGTCAGCAGAGGAGCAGGAGCTCCCCCGTCCCTGGGCGCCTGTCCTCATGCTGTCCCAGGCACTCCCTTCTGGGTATCCGGGGAACTGTGTGGAGGGGCTCGCTGCCTCCACCCCTCGCCCTCTTGGGCAGCCCTGTGCTGCTGCGTGGCTGTGAGCTCCTCCTGTGCCTTTCAGACTGTGTCTTCCCGCCCCTACCTGGGGGATGGCCGCGGGGCGGCCTCGCTGCGCCTCCTGAGCGTCCTACATCGGGACATCCACCCTCTGCTGGGGCCACGGTGGGCCACGACCATCCCTCTGCTGCTGGAGTACCTGGAGGGTGAGGCCCCAGAGACGGGTGGGCCCTGCACCTTTGACCCCATTCTGCCAGCCAGCGCAGTGCTGGCTGTGGGACCAGGGTTTGCAAGTGGGAGGAAGTCATCTCCACCATGGTTCAGGACGGGGTCTGGACAGCAGGCCAAAGGGCACCCCTGCAGGTGTCACTTGGGAGTGCCTGGGGTGCTGGCCTGCTCTGGATTTCCTCTGTGCTCTGGAAGGTGGGGTGGGGCCTGGGCCCAGGATGCTCTGAACACCCCTCTCTTGTCTGCTGGTTGGGCCTCTTTGCTAGGCTGATGGGTGACTGTCATTTCAGAACATAGTGAGGAAACCCTGTCACAGAAGGAATGGGAGGAAAAGCTGCTGGTGGTGAGAGAAGGGAGAAGAGACCAAGGTGTGGCCTGACCTGGGTGGGGAGAACCTGGGGGCTGTGCCTTTCCAGGGTTGTGACGCCTGCCTTGACCTAGTGGTGTGGCTGGTGGTGGGAGACAGGTGGGTGTCTCTGGGCCACCCTCACAGACTGCCCACTCTGCTGTGACTGCTGATCACAGGGGCTTTGCGCTGCCCTGGCCACGGCAGCCTCCTGGCTTGTCCATTGCCTGGCCCAGAGCTGTATGTGGCCCTATGACCTGGGGCATGTCTGCCTGGACTAGAAGGTCACCCACCACCATTCAGAGCAATGGTATAGAGCCCCCTGAGGTCACTGGGGACCACCCCTGGGCCTGGGCCCCTCCCCAGCCAGCCCACTGCAGGCTGAGCTCCCAGCCCTCACTGTTGCTCCCGCCTGCAGTTCCTGCGGGACAGTCTGGCCGTTGTGTCTGATAACACTTGGACCTGCCAGCTGAGCCTGGAGATGCGAAAGCAGCTGCCCTGTGCCAACGGGATGGCCCAGGAAAAGGTGTGGGGTAGGGGCCGCCCCGGGAGAAGGGGTGGGGTGATAGCCTGCTGGGGTTTTCGGGGTAATGGTCCTTAGGTCCAAGTTCCTGTACTTTGATTCTATGTCATTTGCTGCCTAAGCCTATCTGGTGGCCCGTGGGGCCCTGGCAGAGCTAGGAAGAGAAGGCCTGTGGGCCGCCTCAGAGTGGCTGGGTGGCCAGGACACTACTTGCTCATGCAGTAGCCAGTGCCGTGGGTTCCCAGCAGCCCCTCCCATGCCGGCCTGCGTGCTGAGCTCCCTTGCCGGTGTCAACATAGCACTGTCCCTGGCTTTTCCACAGAACTTCCTGTACAAATGTGTGGGGACCACCCTGGGTGCTGCTTCCAGTAAGGACGTGGTGCGGAAGCTGCTGCAGGAGCTGCTGGAGACGGCCAGATACCAGGAGGAGGCTGAGCACGAGGTGCCTGCCCTGGCCCCGCCCCCAGGGAGCCCTGGGCCCACTGCCGGCAGGTGGTGTTCACTGTCCTCTCTCAGGCACGGAGCCGGCGAGGGTGTGTGTGCCCTGTGCATGCTGCGCACGGAGGCAGCCGTGTGGTGTGGGCTCATGTGTGCCATGTGCGTGCTCCTACCTCTCTCCTGCATGTCCCCACCCCGGTGTGAATGCCCCGAGTGCCTCCCCAGGGCCTGGCCTGCTGCTTTGGGATCTGTGCCATCTCCCACCTGGATGACGCCCTGGCCCAGTTGGAGGACTTTGTGAGGTCAGACACGTCCAGGAAGTCCATGGGCATTTTCAACATTTTCAAGGTACAGCAGCAGCCAGGCTGGGGAGGAGGTCGTGGGGGCCATCCTGGGCTCAGCGCGCCCTGCAGGCGGGGGGCGGGGGTTGGAGACGCATCCAGTCTCTGCTTCCTCGTGGGTAGGCAACCGAGTGTGGGCTCCTTCCCAGCTAGTGACAAGGGGTCCGCTGCCCTCCACTGTCCCACCTGCCTTCTGTTGGTCCTCTGCCCCCTAGTGGCTGGCGGAGACAGCGTTCTTGCCCAAGCCCATTTCAGGAGCGGGTGGACCGCAGGCCTCAACCCATACCCTTGTCCCTTGGTGTTGTATCTCCCAGTGTCTGTCCCTGTTACAGAATCTCAGGGTGGGGCTGGCTGTGCAGGTGTGAGCAGGCCCCGAGGACGGAGGGGACCCTGGCTTGGCTCCCCAGCTCTTCCTCCTGCCTGACCCCCGCCTTGGTCCCCTACTCAGACCTTTGGCTTCTGTCCCTTGGTCCCCAAACAGCTTAAGTCTGGCTTGTCCTGCTCTCCCTGAGGGACGGGCTCTCCTGGGGTTGGGTGTGGTCAGACTGAGCCTCTGCCATTGCTGGCGACCTGGGGGTGGTGTGCAAGACCCCCTGTGGGAAGTTACCTGTGCGATTGAGCCCTGCTGCCCCCACCCTGCTGCCTCAGGACCGCAGCGAGAACGAGGCAGAGCGAGTGAAGGGCGCGCTGATCCTGTGCTACGGGCACGTGGCCGCGCAGGCCCCCCGGGAGCTGGTGCTGGCCAGGGCCGAGTCCGACATCCTGCGGAACGTGTTCCAGTGTTTCAGCACCAAGGTGGGCTCCTGGGCGGGCGCCGGGGAGGGCGCCGAGGCCGCAGTCTCGTATTTTAACGCCTCTCGCTTTTCGTTGTTCAGGTTCTGGGAATAAAGGTAGAGACCAAGGTACAGTGTGTAGGAGATAAGTGTGGACTCTGCCTTTCTCTCTCCGCTGGGCGGGCTGAGCTTCAGGGGCAGGAGCCATGGGGACGCCCGCTGGGGCTTCCTGGTCCAGGTCCGTGGGGACAGTGTTCTGGCACCCCACCTCAGGGCCTGTCCTCGTGTACCTTGGAGCAGCCCCTCGTCTGCCCGGGCCCAGGCTCTGGATGGTGGGTGGGAAAAAGGGAGCCTTCTGCCATCTGAGCAGCAGTGGCGATTTGCAGGTGGGGGCAGGGAGCTGTGGCCCGCAGCCCATCTCCTGGCTCCGCTCCTCGTGGGGCTGGCCTTTCAGCGAGCCCCTGGAACGGGCTGAGCTCAGCAGCTAGTGATGGTGTCCTCCGGCCTCACTAACACATTTCCCTCTGGAACCTCTGGCACTAACCTGGAAGCCCCTCTCTTGGGCCATCGGGCCCACCCCTTGAAGACAGACCCTCTAGTTTCCTGGGGTTGGCTGGGGGGTGGGGTTGTCCTGAGAGTTGTCTCTTTACCCTGCGCCCATTAGAGTCAGGGCGAGGGGCACACCCCCTTCCTTGACCCCCAGAGGCCAAGTTAGGAGGACTGGCAGGGGCAGCCCCGCTGTCCTGGGGCTCTTCTTGGGTGTGCTTCCTCTGCCTCCTTGCGGGACCCTTTCAGCCACACTGCAGCGTGCAGGGGGACAGAGCTGCCATCTGCCTGCAGTTATCTGCCCAAGGCTGTGCCCCAGGGACCCCAGGGCCTGGGCCAGGCAAAACCAAGTGCCTCATGGCTCCTTCATGGTGCTCTCTCGGTCCTGGTGGCTTTGATAAGTCCTTAAGAATGGGGGGTGTGGTCCAACCTCTCGTGGGCAGCTGCCCATTCTGGGCTCAACCCTGTGGGCAGAGAGGCAGTGGCCACCACCTCAGGGCGGACCCATGCTGCCGAGTGGGCGTTGGCGGCCTCCTGCAGCCGGCCTTCCCCGCAGGACCCAGCCCTGCAGCTGTGCCTTGTCCAGAGCGTGTGCATGGTGTGCCAGGCCATTTGCAGCAGCGCACAGGCCGGCTCCTTCCACTTCTCGAGGAAGGCAGAGCTGGTGGCCCAGATGATGGTAAGACTGAGCAGGGCTTGGTGGGTCCCTGGGCAGCTGGAGGGCACTGGCGCAGACAAGGGGAGGTAGGCCTGGGGAGGCCGAGGTGCACGCGCCGAGGGCCCCCGCACAGCCAGGGCGGCTGCTTGGGAGGAGAGCCTGTGCCCTGGCCCAGGGCTGAGTCTTGTACTGCCCCCCAGGACTTCATCAAGGCAGAGCCCCCAGACTCCTTGCGGACACGCATTCGGAAGAAAGCCATGCTCGCCTGCACCCACTTAGTGTATCCTCTTCTCTGGGGCTGGGCTCCCCGGGTGAGGGCTCGGAGGTGGCGGGGCAGGCCTGGCCCTTAACTCATGGCTCAGCTCCCTGGAGCCCGAGCTGGAAGAGCAGGCACGGACGGACATGGTCCATGGCTGTCTGCACAGTGTCATGGCGGTGCTGCCCGAGCCTGAGGGGGAGGATGGCCAGCAGGAGGTATCACCACGTGCCCCTTGCCCCCTGCTCGTGTCTGTGGGGGGCAGAGGAGCGGCCACTGTGGGCAGAGGGGTCACCGGTAGGGCCAGCACCTTCTTCCCTTGCAGTCCCTGTACCTGGACACTATGCACGCCCTTGAGGACCTGCTGAGGAGCATCCTTCGGCGGAACCTGACGCCCCAGGGCCTGCAGATGATGGTGGAGGTGTGCAGCGGTGTGGTGTGCACTCTGGTGGGGGCAGAGGGTGCCTGGCAGCCAACTTGTACTTGTTTCTCGGTGCCCTCCTTGCCCAGGGGCAGCACAGGGGCCATTTGGTGCTTTCTGCAATGTTGTGGGGTCTGTGGGCAGGTGTGCATGTGGGGGCAGGCCCTGACCCAGGTGGGGCCTGGAGCCTGTTCCCCTGTCCCTTCCATCTCATGCTGCCTGGATGCAGAAATCCTGCAGGTGCTCCAGGTGTGAGCTTCTGACTGTCTGGGGCCATCGAGACAGCGGGATGGGCAGGTGGTGGCCACTGCATCCCTTCATAGGCCCAGCTGGCTCTGGGTCCACCTGGGGTGGCCCTATGTGTGGCCAGGCCAGCAGGACAGAGCTGGGGCAGGGGTGAGCTGTAGCAGTGCCCTGTTCTGACCAGGCCCTGCTGGGTCCCAGAGGGGAAGGGTGGCCTGGCAGGGACACTGACCTGCCTGTGGAGCATGGACTCCTGGGCTGTCCCCCAGGCTGGCCCCTGTGTGAAGACCCCTTCTTTCCCAGCACCTGAGCCCGTGGATCAAATCCCCGCGTGGCTACGAGCGGGCGCGGGCGCTGGGCCTGAGCGCGGGCCTGCT
>PVKM010026018.1:0-19595 GCA_004027735.1 Carollia perspicillata | reverse complement strand
TTTTCTCCACATCTTTGCCAACACTTGTTATTCCTTGTCTTTTCTGCAATAGCCATTCTGGCAGGTATGCGGTAACATCACATCGTGGTTTTCATTTGCACTTCCTTCATGACTGGCGATGTTGACCATCTTTTCATGAGCCCATTGGCCATTTGTTTATCTTCTTTAAAAAATGTCTATCAGTTCCTATGTCCATCTTTTAAATTGTATTGTTTGGGTTTTTTTTTAATTGAGTTGTATGAGTTCTTATAATTTGGACAATCACCCTTCACCAAATATGTGATTTGTGAATATTTTCTCCCAGTTACTGGGTTGCCCTTTCACTTTGTTCATGATCTCCTTTGCTCTGCAGAAGTTTTTACTTTGATGGAGTCCCTTCTTTTGTTGTTGCCTCTGCTGTCTTTGGCGTCAAACCCACAAAAAATCATCACCGAAACCAATGTCAAGGCATTTACTGCTTACTTTGTCTTCTAATATTTAATGGATTCAGGTCTTACATTCAAGACTTTAATTCGTTTTGATTTAATTTTGTATATGGCTAAGATGGTGGTCTAGTTTCATCATTTTGAATGTGGCTGTCTGGTTTTCTCAACCGTATTTATTAAAGATGCTAGTCTTCCCCACTGTATATTTTTGCCTCTTTTGTCATAAATTAATTGCATTCCTGGAATGATATCACTTGATCATGATGTATGTTTTTTTCTAAGTATTGATGAATTTAGTTTGCTAATGTTTTGTTGGGAATTTTTGAATCTATGTTTATCAGGGATATTGGCTTATACTTTTTTGTGTGTGTATGGTATACTTGTTTAGTTTCAGTATCAGAGTAGTGTTGATCTTTTAAAATGAGTTTGAAAGAATTTCCTCCTCTTTTATTGCTGAATTTGAAGAAAATGATATTAATTCTTTTTGAATGTTTGGTATAATTTGCCAGTGCAGCTTTGTGGCCATGGACTTCTGTCTGTTAGCAGATTTTTGACTACTGATTCAATTTGCTTACTTGCAATTGTTCTGTCTCTTCACAATTCAATCTTGGAATGTCGCACACTTCCAGAAATGTATCTATGTTGTCTAGCTTGTCCTATTTTGTTGGCATATGATTGTTCATAGTAGTCTCTTATTGTCATACTATGCTCTTATTTTTGTGCTATCAATTGAAACCTCTCCTTTTTCCTTTCTGATTTTATGTATTTGAGCCCTTTCTGGTCCCCCCCCCCCATTAAGGGTCTAAAGGTTTATCAAGTTGATTTGTCTTTTCAAAGAACCAACCCTTAGTTTCATTTAGCTTTCCTATTGTCCTTTTAGTCTCTGTTTATTTCCATTCTGATCTTAGTTATTCCTTTCTTCTGCTAAATCTGGGCTTTCCCCTTTTCTTAGTTCTTTGAGTTGTAAAGTTAGGTCACTTATTTGAGGTTTTTTTTCTTGTTTCTTGCAGTAGGTATTTATGTCTATGAACTTCCTGCTTTAGCACTGCTTTTACTGCACTGAGTGAATTTCGGTATGTTGTGTTTCCATGTTCATTCGTCTCAGCTGCTTTTTAATTCGTCCTGTGATTTTTTTCATTGACCCATTGGTTGTTCCGAGGCATGTTGTTTAATCTCCACGTGCTTGTCAATTTTCCACTTTTCTTGTCATTGATTTCTAGTTTCATAGTATTGATGCTGGATGTGATTTCAATCTCCTTAAGTTTATTAAGACTCGCTTTGTGGCTTAACATATGGTCTATCCTGAAGAATGCTACACGTGCTCTTGAGAAGAATGTGTGTACTGCTGCTTTTGGATGGAACCAGATGTAAAGCCCAGGGCACCAGACATGTGTCAGAGCTCTGTATCCAAAAGATACTGACACTCGGGAGCACAACAGGGGAAGCACACAAAGATAGCACTCGTATTTCTAGGTCTCTAGAAAGGTTCCTAGTCAATCCTTAGATGTGTGGTTAAGTAGAAGGCTGCTCCTCAGTCTGCAGCTATGATGATAAACTCGTAGGCCTTTTTCACACACACAAAAAAAAACTGAGCTCCTGGGTCTTTTGCCACTTGCTGTTCCCAGAGGGTGGTAGCTGCTTAACTTTTTCTCCATGGGCCACCTGAGTCAGGGGATGTAGAGGTGTCCTCTGGAAGCTGTTGTAAAAAGTAGGGCCCAAGGCAAGGGTATAAATACTTTTATGGGATTACCAGCAAGCCGAAATGAGACACAGAGTAAGCACAAAGATTATATCCACTGGCCCTCAGTCGCTGAGAGCACCTCTGTAGGCCCAACCAGAAGCTACAGCTCCTAGCTAGACACACAAATTGGCCTCTTTTTGAGAAAGACTAAGGGTGTGTTTCAGCCTGCTCTCTGTGTCCTGGGGATGGTAGTCTGCCAAGAGCTGTCTCTCTAAATGTCATAGTCCCATGAGACCCAGAGACGTAATCTCCTCTGGCCTCCAAAGGCGGGTGATCAAGGGGGGTTTCCTGGGCTGCACCTGCAAAACCCAAGGCATCAGGCACACGTAAAAGCTCTTCTCCCATAAATACTGACTACTCCCATATGTACTCCACTCACACCATGGAGTATGGTTGAGGAGGGAAAGCACGAAGATGGTATCTACCCAGGATGGGGGGGCAGGATGGTACTCACCAACATTGGCAGTGCAGAGGGAAAATGCCAAGACAGTACCACTGGTCCGAGAGTAAGAATGGTACCCACCAAGAAAAAGATATGACAGCCACCCATTTCAGCAAGGTTGAAGGAACATGCAAAAATGGTACCCGGCAGTGGTGCCTCTGCCCCTGGAGAGAATCTCAGTATGCCCCTGCCCTTCCAGCAGATGCTTTAAGATTAGCAAATGAATCTCCTCTACATCAAGTCTGGCAGCTTTTCAAACTGCTGTTTTTGCTCAGGGTCCTGGGGTGAGTGAGTCCCTGCACGAGCCCTTTAAGAGCAATTTCTCCATTTGCTTCAGCCCTCTGGGTCTCATGAACACAAGCCCCATTAGTTTTCAAAGTCAGGCATATTGGGGACCTGTCTCTCAGGTGCAGGCCTTTGAAGTTGGGGTGCCTCATGCTGCATATAAACCCTTGGCTCCTCAGAGAGAAGCTCTGGAATTGTGAACCCCCTCCTGATTGTGGGCAGCTGTGCCAGTGGTGGTTCATGGTGATGCTGCTTCCTAGCCTCTCCTGTCTGCCTCAGCTTGGCCTGTTCCTCCTTTGCCGATTTGAAGGAGCTGTTCAGCTGTTTCTCTGAGGGAGTTGCTCCATATGCAGCTGTAGATTGGGCGTGGCTGCAGGAGAACGTCAGTTCAAGATTTTCCCATGTTGCCATCTTGATTCACTGCCAATATTTTGGTTTTTCCTTTTTTATGCCTTCTTTTGGATTAACTGATTTTTAAAGTATGACTTTAGTTTAATTCCCCCTTTTTTACCTTTTAGCTGTAATTCTTTATATTGTTATTTTAGTGGTCGCTCTAGGATCCATTGTGTACATTTTTATTTATTATAATCTAGTCTCAAGTGATAATATATTACTTCAATATGGTGTAGCAGATTTGTAATACTATAGTTCCATTTTATCTTTTTGACATGTGTGACTGCTTTTACATATATGATATACCCCAAAGTATATTGTTACATGCCAACTAAAATACATGGTAAAAATTGTAGTGTTTTAGAATCTCTATTATACAACTACAATGTAGTATTTGATTTGAGCAAGGGGCATCCAAGAAATGCTAAAGTTTTTGGGTAAAAGGTTACTGGGAAAAATATTTCTTCATCCTTAAGTTCTAGGCCATATATACCCCATAGGCTTGTTATTATTTATAAAGGGAAAAGAGACAAAACTTAGAATCACCATTTATTAGTCAAACAGATATAATATGCCACAGGTGTGATGCAATGGAAAGTAAACTTCACCTATATGATGTTCTGGCCCAAACATGTTTTTCCTGAATTTAGTAATGAGAACATAACAATCATGTAACACCTGACTGTGCAATGTTTTACCAGACACCTGAGGTGGAAGAGAGAGGCAAGGGGAAGGGGAGAATGGAAAGGGGTGTGATAGACAGCAAATAGGCCAAGATTTTGACAATTGTTGAATCTGAATGAATGGTATAGAAGTGTTTAAAACGTGACTACTCTTTCAGCTTTTTTTTTTTTAATTAAATGTTTTTTGGAGGGGGCAGGGTGGTTGTGATTATATCTCTGGAAGAATGTTCTGACTCTGGACATTGCCTGTCGAGATATGTCTTGTAATAGATAAGGGGCCGCTATTTCTTGCTTAAGGGTATATTATAATAAACTGGCATCTGCATAATAAATACATAAATGCATCAGCCAGCAATTTTACCTATTTTTTACTTTGCGTCTCACTGACTATGAAACCATATTGAAATTTACAGATTTAAACGAGTGACATCCACTGGAGGTCATTACATGCTTGTTTTGAGTCTTGGTTTTCTCATCTGGCCATGTGGACACTGGCCCACAGTGTCTGTGGTGTTACAGATGAGACCTCAGAAATTCACATGGACTGCAGAAATCCTGTGGAGAAAAAGGGATGACACGGCCGCTCTCTCTGTGAAAGAGAGGGCCGGCCCCATCCCTTACCTGGACAAGCTTTTATTGCTTTTCTGGGCACATTACACTGAGGATGGTCCTCAATTACTATGCACAGGTTTCCTTTAGGTGGTTACCTTTTACAGATAACAAAGGAGAGGAAGTTGATAATTACTACAAAGAAAAAGGATATTTGCAAATGCAAAGGAAAAAGTGGTTGAACTGCTTACACTCATCCTTGGGAGGTTTAGCGTAGATTTTAGGAAGTTACTTTAAAGATACACAGTAAATGTTTGCTGCCTCAATTCAGGGTGAGGGAATTTTAGCAAAAAGTAAGTCTCAAAGCGGCCTAGGTACAATGCAGATCCGATTGCCCAAAGGAGAACCTATCTGTGGGCGTGGGTCCTGTGTGCTAGACCTGGCTTTCCACTGGCCTTTGTGGGTAGGATCTGGGCTACATTTCCCACATCATGCAGAACAGTCTCCTATAATCTGGAGTAACACCTACTTCACAAGACTGTGGTGATCATTCAATGAGGAAGTACATATAATATACCTATGTATAAAGTGAGTAACACATAGTGGGTGTTTAATCCGTAGTAGCATGGGGTACAATAAATACCTTTCTTCCCTCCATTAGAAGGTCTTTTGGCTGGATTAATAATCAAATTAACATTTGACAGATTAATAAGAGAAAACATCCACATTTATTACATATGTACAGTTGAAGCTTCCATGAGAATATGAGATCTCAGGCTACATTGGGCAATTGAAACTTACATGCCATTATGGACAAAGAAGAGGGAGGCAGGAGTCTGGGATTTCAAGGGAAAAATAAGCAATTCACATGTAGATGAAAAAGAGAAAACACATTGTTAACAAATTCTTGCTGGGCTCCCCAGAGACAATAGGACCCAGGGAGGGATTTATCAAACAGGCTTTGCTAGATTTCTATCTGCCACACGTAATATAAATATGCAAAGGTGAATATGCAAACAGGTTTTTCTATCTGCATTTCTTAGGCAAGTAAAGGGGGAGGATTAAAGGTTATTTCAAATAGTTTGCTTCTTAAAAGTAACCAGTTTAAAGTCAATACCCCCACAGGCATATTTTGGCATGGAAAAACTTGGGTTCACCTCAGTAGTTTCCTGTCCCCTGCACACTTTAGGTCCAGGTTTAGACCCATATGGATGCAGCACCCTCTCTGGGCACTGCAGTACTCGCTAATCAATGTGAAGCCTGATTCAAGTCTTTACTGAACATGAACTTCTAATCTAGCTCCCTGCCTCCACTGGCTTCCTTACAGAGGTCGTGTACACATATATCAAGAGCACAATAGACTTGGTATGTTTTTGAAGTTTATCCATCGCTGCAGTGTTCATGGGTGCACAGTTCAGTGTCTCTTGGTTAATGTGAGCTCCATGATTATTTTAGACTATAAGGATTATGAAGTCTGGGGAAGTATGTCAGCATCCCACCTTTCCCAAAACTATTAGGTTTTTACTTGGAATACCTAAAAGTGCCCTGGTTTTTTACTCTGTAACGAGCCTCTACTGAAGCCTAGAAAATCTTCTGACCTCAAGCATAGACCATGAAAGGAAATGAAAAAGAAAGCAAAGAAAAGAAAGTCATTTATCAATATACTTGTCATCTTCTTCTGGGCCTTAATTAAAATTAATCTCTGTTTTGGGCTAACTCTTAGGTTTATTTTTTTTCTAACCATTTTCTCTTTGATGAAGAAAAATGTGCTCCTGGATGTTCAACTGTAATATTTCATTTCTTCTCCCCGACTCCATCCTGAAAATTTTGTTTCATACTTGAAGCCTTGCCACAGAAAACAGTTATCATCTTTAGTTTAGCACTGTGTCTACAGAAACTTCACCATTTCATTACTAAGTAAGGCAAAAGTAAATGAACAAAAAAGGAGAGAAGGTAAAATGAAAATGTAAGCTTACATACTCTCTCTTTAGTTTTCACAGAGTAAGAATAAGAGTCCACAGACCTCTACAGAAGTCTGCAACATTGGGCTGAAGTTGTTTAAGAAACTTACAGATACAAGCAGAAACATAAGTTGCATGAAAGACATATAAAAATCTAAATATCTATTCAGTCCTTTCAAGGCTGACTCTTCAGCAATGGGACTACTTCCAGAAAAAAAATCATAGCTTTATATTGCAGACACAACTGTAATAACTACATTTCAATGAATTTTTCTATATATTTTGGCTTTAAGCAGCTTCAATAAATTTAATTATACCACACTGCATTCAAATGTGGCTTTATCTTTCTGAGTAGAGGTTGAACTCCTTGAGTACCTTTGGACTTGATCTCAAGTTTTCAAAAATGTGGCAATGATTAAGGGCTTGCTTGCTGCCATTACTAGTACAAAGGTCAAAAGTAATAGTGATGGAGAAGCCCACTTGGCCCATGTTCCCTAAGGGGGAATAAGAGCGCCACGGGTAGCCATCCTAGAACTGCCAAAAAACACCCCACGTAAGTCACATTCCCATTTCACCAGGGATTCAGAGCTGTACCAGGTACGGTTCAATACCATAATCTATCAACTTAACATCAACACCCTGGAACAGGTGGAATTTATGCCTGAGGAGAACTTGAAGCAGTGGGTTATTATCTCCTTCATTAGACCTGGATTATCAATGCAATGTCACTGCTCTGTGTGTGTGGTCTTCTTCTTCAACAGGGGAATTTACAGGTAAGTGGTGTACACAACCACCTTCAAAGTCTGGTTGGCCTGCATCCTGCTGCCTCATAGGTCTCACACAGACTCCTATCACTCCCTTCTTTTTCTGGTTGAAGCATCAATTACCAGAGCAGATACTTCTTACTTCAACTTACCTTATGATGGCTGTATCACCCCTCAGCACTCCAACTCCATGAATGAGGGTATGATTTCCAGTTCTTTCAGACTGATTTTTTTGACGGCTCTTCATTTTGTCAGAAAGAATCAAGATACAGCCCAAAGAGGAGTCCTATTAGCTATTTTGCCTCCCCCATTATGAAATTAAGCTGTATTTTGTGAGTAGATTACTTTTTAATGTCAGAGTTGAAAGTTTCATGCATAGGTACCTTTGCATGTCTTACCAAATACAGAGTTTTGGTTCAATAACACGAAGTATTCCTGGGATTCACCTTGTGAATACAAATTTGGAATTGATGTGAGCTGTGAGAAGCCAAGAGAAAAAAGCTGTCATATTGCAAACAACATTCTTCAGTGATTTATGTGTGTGGCTTCACCTTTGGTTATCATTCATTATTAAAATATTTGAGCTACAGTGAGATAGCTAAACCTTCATGCCTTATCAAAGAACTGAAATTATTAAACTTTGAGCTAACTGCCCAATCACAAAATATTATCTGCGAAAAGTGGGTTAGGTAGTAGAGGAATCTTTGAATCACTAGATCACATTTTCAAAGAGGGTAATGATATGATATAAATATATTATTATCTCTGAAATAGACTGTATAATAGGGTTGATGCATCTCCTGTGTTGCCTTATGCAAGTGAAAAATGTGACTGAGAAATGTTGGTGGTACGAAACCCTGCAGATAAATCTTTAAAAAATCAGAAAATGGGGGTTTGAGTAACCTAATTCTAAAGAACATGCATGGCTTAAAAATGCCCCAGTTGATAATATAGTTTCTATTTGTTTACATATATACAGACACATGTAAAACTGGGATCACGAAGCATAGGATAACTGTCCTACCCCTCAGTGGGAGAAAAGCAGAGCTCTATTTTTGGTAGAAAAGACACGTACGCAAAGGAGGCTAACAAAACAAGAAGATGTGTACCAAGTAAATATTATGGAGGTAACAGATTTCATTGTGGGTGGTTAGTGAGGGGGAAAAAAAGGTCAGAAAGAAGTCCTTCAAAGAGGAATAACTTAAGCTGCTTTATAAAATCGAAGAGAAAAGAAAAACAGTATAGGAGTAGGCAGTTCAGAGACAAGATTATATATGATGTTCATTTAATTAAGTGAACAGTCTGACTTGAAAAATATTTTATAGGGGAGTTGTACACATTACTCACAATTTGAATTTTGAGTAGATTAATGTGTCTGTGTGTGAGAAATAAAGATTTGTATACACATACAAATAAGTTTAGACATAGAATAGTTTAATACGTGATCACTAACTCAGGGAAAATAAGGAAGTAGGAGCAATTGGAAACAACTCTAAATGTTGGGTACCCAATTATTTTTCCCAGTTGTTATGGACACAGATCATGGTGTAAGTGTAGAGTGTACAGCATGATGGTTTGATTTATATTTATTGTGCAATGATTACCACCATGAGTTAACATCCATCATCTCATGTAGATACAATGAAAAGAAAATTTCTCCTTGTGACGAGAGCTCTTAAGACGTGCTCTCTTTACAACTTTCCCATTTTTCACACAGTGTTAACTATAGTCATCAGGTTGTGCATTGCATTTCTGGTGTTTATTTTATAACTGGAAGTTCCTCCCTGTTGACCACCTCCAAGTCCCTTCCTCCCATCCCCCAAATGCACTAACAACAAATATGATTTTTTTTCCTGAGTTCAGTGTTTGTTTTGTTTTTCTTTCTTTTAGATTCTACCTATAAGTGATGATATGCAGTCTCTTCTGTCTGACCTATTAACTTAGCATAATGCCTCAAACATTCATCCATGTTGTTGCAAATGGTGGAATTCCATCTTTTTTTATGGCTGAATACAGCATAATCACACACGGCAATAACAACTTTATCCACTCACCCATTGATAGACACTTGGATTATTTCCATTTCCTAGCTATTGCAAACAGTGCTGCAATGAACATGGGGGTGCGGATATTTTTTCCAGTTAGTGTTTTCATTTCCTTTGGCTGTATTCCTGGAAATTGAATTGCTGGCTTATAAGGTATTTTTAAATTTATATTTTGAGGAACCTCCATACTGTTTTCCACAGTGACTGTACCAATTTACAATCCCACCAACAGTGCATAAGATTCTTTTTTCTCCACATCCGTGCCAGCATTTGTTACTCATGTCTGTTTGATGATGGCCATTCTAACAGTGAGGTGGCATCTCATTGTGGTTTTGATGTGCATTTCCCTAATGACTAGATGCAGAGCATCTTTTCATGTACCTGTGACCATTCCTATATCTTTTTCTGGAAAAAAATGCAATGAGGTCCTTTGTCCATTTTTAAAATTGGATTGTCTGTTTTGCTATTGAATTTTGTGAATCTATGTATTTTGGATGTTATATCCTTAACAGATAAATGATTTGCAGATTTTTTCCCATTCCACAGGTTTTCTTTCCACTTCTTCATGGTTTCTTTTGCTATGCAGGAACTTTTTAGTTTGATGTCATTTCACTTTGTTTTTCTTTTTTTTGAGAGAGAGAAAATGGGGGAAGGAAAGGAGAAAGAGGGAGAGAAACATTGGTATGAAAGGGAAACATTGATTGGTTGCCTTCCATGCATCCCTCATGTGGGGACCGAACATGCAACCCAGGCCTGTGCCCTGACCAGAATGGAACCAGTGAGCTTTTGGTTTGTAAGATGACTCCCAATCAGCTGAGTCACACTGGGGAGGGAACCATTGTTCATCTTTATTTTGTTGCTTGTGCTTTAGGTGTGATTTCCATGAAGTCATTACCAAGGCCCACATCAAGGAGCTTTACTTCTGATTTTGTCAAGAAGTTTCATGGCTTCAGGTTAGGTTTCAATTCTCATATTTAAGTCTTTAATCTATTTTGAGTTAATTTCTATGAGTAGTGTAAGATAAGGGTCATAGTTCATTCTTTTACATGTGAATATCCGATTTTACCAGCACCATTTATTGAAGAGACTATCTTCATTGAGTATTTTCAGCCTTTTCAAATATTAGCTGACTGTATACACATTGGTTTATTTCTGGGCTCTCTACTGTTCCACTAGTCTATGTCTCTTTCTGTGCTAGTACCATAGAAAGAATTGTGATTATTACAGACTGATAATCAGCTTGAAATCAGAAAGTGTGATGCCTCCTACTTTGTTCCCTTTTCTCAGGATTTCCTTGTTTATTCAGAGTCTTTTGTGGCTCCATAAAAATTTTAGGAGTGCTATTTTTCTATTTCTCTAACAAGCACGATTAGAATCTGGATAGGGATAGGGAGTCTATTGATGGTTTTTAGTATAGACATTTTAAAATAATAATTTTTCCAATCCATGAACGCAGGATACCTTTCCATTTATATGTGCCTTCTTTGATTTCTTTCATGAATGTAGTATAGCATTTAGAGTAGAGATCTGAGATCTTTTACCTCTCTGATTACATTCATTTGTATTTTATTGCATTTGATAATATTGTAAATGAAATCAATTTCCTTATTTGTTTTTCAGAAAATTTGTTTTACTGTATAGAAACACTACCTGTTTTGTATGTTAATTTTGTGTTCTCCACAAAATGTTCTGCTTGTACATTATTTTCCTAATTTTATTTAGTTTTTTTCTGTGTGTTCTTGTAGGTCCCTAAACTTCCTTAAGGAGAATTATTCAGAATTCTTTGTCTGACAGTTCTTAGATATCTATTTCTTTAAGGTCAGTTTTTAGGGCTTTACTAGTTTCTTCTGATAGTGTCATATTTATCTGATTTTTTAGGTCAACAAAAAGTTTAATGTTTTAAAAGATAAGCAAATTAGACTTATTTTGTCCAGCAAAGTTATAATTTAAATAGATCCATTAAAAATAGAGAATATTTAGGGAAGATCATTATTAAAAGTATTGATCACTCTACCCAAAACAATGTTAGACATATGAATATATAACATTTTATTTCTAGTGCTTTAAATCCCTGGAGAACAACTCTAAGCACTTGTTACTTAAACTTGAAACAGTTTCATAAACTCTATAGAAAACCCATTACAGTATCAAAGCCTGATCACAAGTATACATGAAATACCTTTGAAATAGATATAATTTTTCAAATGTGAATTCATCCATTTCTCTTTGCAATTCTGTCTTTGCCTGGCATATTTCACTCAGCATAATGCTCTCCAGTTCCATCCATGCTGTCACATAGGGTAGGAGCTCCTTCTTTCTTTCTGCCACATAGAATTTCATTGTGTAAATGTACCACAGTTTTTTGATCCACTCATTTACTGATGGGCACTTAGGCTGTTTCCAGCACTTGGCTATTGTAACTAATGCTGCTATGAACATTGGGGTGCATAGGTTCTTTTGGAATGGTGTTTCAGGGTTCTTAGGATATAATCCCAGCTGTGGAATTGCTGGGTCAAAAGGCTGTTCCATTTTTAGTTTTCTGAGGAAATTCTATACTGTTTTCCACCGGGGTTGCTCCAATCTGCATTCCCACCAACAGTGTACTAGGGTTTCCTTTTATCTAAAACCTCACCAGCACTTGTTTTTTGTTGATTTGGTTATGATTGCCATTCTGACCAGTGTGAAACGGTATCTCATTGTGGTTGTAATTTGCATCTCTCTGATGGCTAATGATGCTAAGCATCCTTTCATATGTCTATAGGCCCTCTGTATGTTTCCCTTGGAGAAATGCCTGTTCAGGTCTTTTGCTCATTTTTTGATTGGATTGTTTGTTTCACAAATATAGAACAAACATTTCAAAAATGTATATGGAACAATAAAAGACCCAAGAGCCACAGCAATTTTGAGAAAGAAGAATGAAGTAGGAGGGATCACTATACCTGATATCAAACTATGTTACAAGGCCACTATAATCCAAACAGTCTGGTACTGGCATAAGAACCGACACATAGATCAATGGAACAGAATAGACAGTCCAGAAATAAACCGAAGTCTCTGTGGTCAATTAATATTTGATAGAGGGAGCAGAACCATAAAATAGAGTAAAAATAGCCCCTTCAACAAATGGTGTTGGGAGATCTGGACAGCTACATAGAAAAAATGAAACTCAACTACCAACTAACACCATACACGCCCTAAAATACTCAAGCTGGATAAAAGACTTAAATATAAATCTCAACACCATAAAAGTCCTAGAGGAGAACATAGACAGGAAAATTTCAGATATTCCACATAGCAATGTTTTCACCAATATGTCCCCTAGAGCAAGTGACATAAAGGAATGAACAAACAAATAGGATCTCATCAAATTAAAAATCTTCTGCACAGCTAAAGGAAACATCAGAAAAATGAAAAGGGAACCAACTGTATAGGAAAATATATTTGCCAATGATACCTTGGACAAGGGTCTGATCTCCAAAATATTTAAAGAACTCTCACAACTCCACACTAGGATTGATTTATGGCTCATTTGTCGAATGTTCTGTTGGGCACATACACAATAAGGATTGTTAAGTCATCTTAGAGAACTGACTCCTTTGTCATTATGGAATGCCTCTTCTTATTGCTGATAACATTCCTTGGTCTGAAATCTGCTCTATCTGAAAATAACATAATTTTTCCTGTGTTTTTATTCGTGTTAGGGTGGTATGTCTTTTTCTGTCCATTTAAATTTTCATCTATATGTGTTTTTATATTTGTTCAATTATTTATTTCTCTCTGTGCCTTTTGTTTTGGGTGGTATTTTGGTTTTTACATTTAAAGTGGGTTATTTTTACTTCTTGATCCACTCTGGCAATCAGTTTCAGCTGATGCAGTTGGACCAATTGAGTTTCTTTTTTCTTTAAATTGTTGTTCAGGTACAGCTGTCTCCATTTTCCCACCATCACTTTCCCCCACCCCACCCACCTCCACCTCCCACCGTCAATCCCTCCCCCTCTGGCTTTGCCCGTGGGTCCTTTATACACGTTCCTTGGTGACCCTTCATTATTCTTTTCTGTGTGTTGCCATTGTTTTAATGCCTACTTTTATCTTCCATTCCTTTATTTACCTTCTGTGGTTTCAATTGAGTATTTTATGTAATTCAGTTTTCTCTTTTATCAATAAATCAGTTGTACTTTTTAAAAACATTTTTAGCGGTTGCTTTTGCAAGGGTGTCTAACCCGCAGCCCGTGGGCCACAGGAGGCCCAGGATGAATGCAGCCCAACACAAAATCCTAGATTGAAAATTATGAGATTTTATTTTGTGCTTACATGTCGCAGCGTATTTAATGTGTGGCCCAAGACAACACTTCTCCTAGTGTGCTGCAGAGACGCCAAAAGGTTGGACACCCCTGCTTCGAGTTTGCAATATACATTTACAACGAATTCCAACCCACTTTAAATAACACTTACTGCTTTGCAGGCAGGTTGAGTACCTCAGAATAACAAAATAATTCTAATTCTGCCCTCTTGTTCTTGTATCATTGCTGCCATTTATTTCACGTGTGCATATGTACATAAGTATGCATAATCAAGCACATCGTTGCTGTCATTTTGAACAAACTGTGCTAGATCGATTTAGAATAAGAAAAAAATAAGTTTTTCCTTTTTCTTTACTCATTCCTTCCCCGGTGCTTTCTTTTTCCCCCTCTATGTTAGATCTGAGTTCCTGATCTTTGTCCTTCTCTCATATTCCTTCTCTGATCATATTCGTTTCTGATCATACTCCTTCTCTCTAGAGAATTCACTCTAGCATTTCTTGCATGGCAGGTATACTTGCTACACATTTCCTCAGTTTTTGATTGTCCTAGAAAGTCTGTTTCTCTTTCACTTTTAAAAGATAATTTTGCAGCGCACAGAATTCTAGGTCAGAATTATGCTTTCAACAATTTAAATATTTTATTACACTCCCTTCTTGCTGTGATGTGAGGAGAAGTTAGATGAAAGGCTTATCTTTGCTCTGCTATAAGTGAGGTTTTTTTCTTCTCTCATGGGCTTTCTGAACTTCTTTATTTATCTTCGATTTTCTGTAGTGTAAAATGTATGCCTAGCTGTAGGGCTATTTGGTTTTATTTTCTGGCTTTTGTTTTGCATTTATCCTTCTTTGAACTTCTTGGATCTGTGGCTTAGTGTCTGAAATTAATTTTGGGAAATAGTCATTATTTTTTCAAATAATTTTCTGTTCCATTCTCTCCTTCTCCTGCTAGAACTCCCATTACATGTATGTTTTACCTTTTGTAGTTGTCCCACAGTTATTGACTATTTTGTTTGGGTTTTTTTTTTTCAGTCTTCTTTTTCTTATACATTCAAGTTTTGGAAGTTTTTACCGAGGTATCCTCAAGCTCAGAGGTTCTTTCTTCAGCCATATCTAGTCTCCTCATGAGCCCTTCAGAGTCATGATTCTAGCATTTCTTTTTTGGCTCTTTCCTAGAATTTCCAGCTCTCTATTTACATTGTCTATCTGTTCTCGCATGCTGTCTACTTTGTCCTTTGGAGCCTTTAGCATCTTAATCATAGGTGTTTCAAATCCCTGGTCTGATGATTCCAACATCCCTGCCACGTGTCTGAGTCTAGTTGTGATGCTCGCTTTGTTTCTTCACATTGTATTTTTTGACCTTTCGTATACCTTATCATTTTTTCTCAATAGCTGGAACTGAAGTGCTCAGCAAGTGGAGCTGTTGGAGACAGATGCTTAGCCACGTTGTGGTGAGGTGTGTGTGAGGCGGGGGGCATTCTGCAGTTCTAGGAGTTGGTGTGAGCATCTCAGCAGTCTTTAGTATGACTGTGCCTTCGGACTGTGAACGTCACACATGCTTCTCAGTCTTCTCTCCTTTATCCCATTCAGTGCCACAGGATGGGGAGAGAGGGCTGGAATTGGGTATTTCCTTGCCCTGAGGTCAGTTAGTTTCTAATGAAAACCCCAGCAGGTTTGGCTCTGCTTAAATAGCTTCCCCTGAGAGCAGCTCTTGTTAAGAAAGGCTGCTCTGGCCTGTTTCAAAATGGTTCCTTTTTCTCTCCCTCTTCTGAGAGCAGACGGAGTTTTTGTTTTTGTTTTTTGTTTTCCTGTTTAACTTGATTGAGCTCTTGGAGGGAAAATGTACAACTTCGGGGGATTCCAGGTGACTGTGCCCCTTACAAGTTTTTCTCTCTCAGATTTGTCCACACTGAACTACCAGCAGTTTGTCAGTGAAGCTCACGTTTTACTCCCCTGGCACTGCTTTCTGAGGACGTGTGTGCTTGTAGTCAGTCACGATTCTCTGCTTGCCTGTTAGCCTCCAGTCCGTTGGGCAGTGGTTTTCCTGGCGATCTCATTCCTCTGATGTGTTCAAGAAAAATTGCTGTTTTTTAGTATAGCTTTGTACCTTTTTTAGGATAGAATATCAACTTCCAGTTTCCCATATGTTGGACTAGAAACGGAAAGTCAGTTCAAAGTTTTTAATCTCTTGTTTGTATGTGTGTATTACCCATTAACTGGACTCTCTGGCTGCTGTCACCTTACCTTCTAAGGCACTTGGTCAAATCAGTGTTTCTACGGTTTCATGCCATTCGCTGTGAGTCCTTAGTGAATGATAATGGACATTAAATGAAATCAAACACTTTATCTAATAATTCAAGTTCATTGCTCCTGGGCTTTAGTGTAGCAATCTACCCATATCTCCATTGCTCACACCACATCCCCACGTGTAATGTCTCCTTCCTCCTCAGTAAAGGGTACCCAACTTTTTATTTGGTCAGGAAAGAAGATATACCAGGAGCTTCTGGAGTAGGAGTATTTTAAAAACTTCTCTATCTTGTAAAAATAACCTTTTTATGTAGTCACATTATATGGCTTGTCACTCTGCCTCCTGCCTCATCACATTCCAAATTGTCCTAAATAGTTCTTTGGGATGAAATTTTACAAAGCACAGTTCTGAGCACCTAATTTTCCTAATTAAAAACCTTCAGTGATTCTCTAGATCATGATGATGGAGAAATAACGCCAGCACATTCTCAACCCCGTATTTCTAACCTGCCTTTCTAGGCCTGTCTCTGTGGATAGTGAAATTCCAGGCATGTCTCTGAAGACTGTGGCTACGGTGAGGAAAGCAATCATATCACACACATCTTTTTAAAATCCTACTTGGCTGGTGACTAACTGCTTCCTATTTTTTTCTACTTATACTCTGGTTTCTGACCTAATGCTGCTTCCTCTGATCAAAATGCCTCCTTCATCAGGTGTCAAGTTCTATCTCAGATGTTATCTCCTCTCTGTATCATGGTTGGTCCCTATATCCAACCCAGAGTAATACTTTTCTCATCTGAATCCCCATAATAGTTCTGTGTGATGTCATGTACGTCAGTTTCCAGTTCAAAGCTTTGCATTGTGAAGACCTAGGGAGTGGTCAGTGATCAGTAAATGGCCGAAAGCAAATAAATGAAACATTGTTTGTCAGAGAGTGGCAATAAAATAAATTCTATAAGTGCTTTCACTCATGCTTGATGAAAATTTTAAATCCCTGACCCTTTAAGCTATCTATAGTTGAAACAGAACAAAAAATTATTGGTGGTTCCAAGGTAATTGGAATCTAATTCTGAGGCACATTATCAGGTCTAATATCCCATGAGTTTAGGGACAGATTAACATGAGCAAGTGCTCTGAAAATGGCTCTTAATTGAAATGACTAATTAGAAAATATTCTGTAGAAACACACCTTTACAATGACCCAGAAAAAGACACCCAGAAAAGCTGGAAAAATGTCATCTATTATCTACATTAAGGCTTGCACAGGAAAGGCTAAAATAAATCTTGCTTACCCATCCATTCATCCATTCATCCAGTCATTCATCATTAATAAGTACTTCTGACGGAATGTAAGGAAAATATGACCCAGAGGAACACCTCAATCCAATGATGACAGTAGAGGACTAGCCCACAGAAAAGTCCCTTCCTCCTGCGAGCCTTCCTTCCCCATCCCCATGCAGGGTCCCTGGTTCCCAACCAGCACCATCTCAGTCCTCCCCAGGGCTTCAGTCCATCAACTTCAAATGGAGTCCTGCTCCCAGTGATATGTTCATGTGCTGATTGCCTTTCAGTCCTTCTTCTTAGTATTAGAAGAAATACTTGGCACAAATTAGACTCTGAAAAATATTTGTCAGATTCATAAATGAATTAAGACAAACTAAAGATACGTGGATCAGGAAAGAGAGAGAAAGGGACACTTGATTTGCTGCGAAGGCCTGGCGATGGGATGAGAAGAACATCCCACGATAAAAAATATATTGTCTTTTCAGTGCCTAACAGACAGTTTATTAATAGTTGGCTTTCAAAATAGAAACAGGACTTGGGGAAGAGTATCCCAGACAGGACTCCTAAATCTAGTTCTGCTCTGATGTTACTGGATGAGCAGATTAAAACCTAGAGTTGCATTTGGTTTATAAACCTAAATAAGATTCTATAGATTCTATAGATAAAAGTACTTAGTAACATTACTGTTGGAATGGATTCATGAAATGCTTCAAGTCACAATATGTCTAAAGAGATCTGGCTGGTGATAAATTAGAGACTTATGTGTATACACATTGGCTATCATAGCTTATTGGGCTACAGAAAGTCATTGGAAGTTGAAACTGGCTAACTGAGTTATTTCTTCCCTTGGCATCTGTTATGCACCTGGCTTGTAGTCATGGTTAAAAACAGTTTCTCAAAGAATTGAAGTCCATCTGACCCTGAAGCAAATCTCCTTACCAAACGGAAAGTATTTTAGGACACACTAAAATGGACAAGAAATCTGTTGTTTGTGCAAATAAAGGATCAAGACACATTTAGAAGGAGTTACTGCATTCTTGAAGGGGAAAAATATTATATTTTAATTAAGCACACAGAGATTATTTGTCCCTTGGTGGTTCTTTGCTAAATACCATCACTTAGTTTAAAAAGACACCGCCTCAAAATAGCTGCCTCCAACAAAGTGTGCAAACCCTTATCGGTGAGAAGAATGTTGTAAAGCAGTTTTGTTTCACTTTGCGACTTTTAAAGTTTTAATTCTGTGATATTTTTAGAGTTGCAGAAGTATGACAAAAGTAGTACAGGCTCTGCTAATGTCACATTTTGTACAACTAGGACAATTACCCAAACTAACACATTAGCATTGCTTCACTGCCTGTACTAACTGCACTGTAAACTTTTCCCACGTCTCACTCTATTCTAGAGCCTCGCCCAGGATCTGATCTAGCATCACACATTGCTTTTCGTCCTCTTTGTCACCTTTTTCTCCTCTAATCATGATAGTTTCTTAGATTTTCCTTGTCGTGTATGACCCTGATACTTTTGAAGAGTACTGAATGTTTATTTTTTTAAATGTTCCTTGTAAGTTTGTCTGATGGTTTCTCATGACTACATGGGGGTTGTCGCCATAAGAAACAAGTCAAACCTGTAGGTAATCTTTGTGAGTGTATTTGAGCCAAACTGATGACAATGACCAGGAAACAAAATCTCAAGTGGCTGAGGAATGCTCCGGAGAGTGGCATTCGAGCACTTTACTTTATACATTCCAATCCAGAGCAGATGTAACGGACTTACAAGAAATCCATTGGTGATAGATCGAGGTTGGAGGAGAAAGCAAAGCAGGAAAACCTCTGGGATTGGATAAAAAGTAAATCGATAGAAGATTTTTTGAAGATTTCCTCCTACACAGGCGGGTACAGGACAGTTAGTAGTCAATAATTAATATGACAACAATAACAATGAGGGGATTTGTGTTCTCCCCTTGGAGCAGTGCCTGTGCTTTGAGGGTCCAGGAAAAGGAAACTTGACATCCCAAAGGTATGTTATCACAGATACAAAGAGACAACATGCAGGCTCAGTTAAGGTAAAGATTTACCCTTTGGGGGAAAATACCAGCCTAGGCCATGACTGCTGGTCGTGAACTGCTTTTAGAAGAAAGTTTTAATTTCAGACCATCCTGTGGTTACTTTAGGTCTCCAGGGTTGTAAGGCTGCCACACAGGCCTCCCCTGAGCTTGTCAGGTTTCATATGTGGCCCTTTTTCTTCCACAGGGTTATGCATTATTGAGAAAAAACCCACAAAGTGACGTGGTTTTTTTCAGAGTATGTTATCCTGGGTACAGGAGATCAAAATATCATGTTAAAGGTGATGCTAACCTTTATCCTTGGTGAAAGTGGTGTCTGCCAAAGTTTCTCTGCCGTAAAGCTACTGTTTTTTCCTTTGTTGTTACTTAGTATAGAGTAGAGGCTTTGAGACTGTCCAAATAAAAGGGGGGACCCCCCCC
>PVKM010026017.1:0-19587 GCA_004027735.1 Carollia perspicillata | reverse complement strand
AGAGATAAAATTGGAAAGAAAGTGTGGAGTACTAAATCAAGAAAGAAGGGAAGAGAGGAAAAAGCAATTGGAGAATAAAACAGTAATGAAAATTTTAAAAATAATAATAAAAGAAGATTACTTAAAAAAAACAACATTTAAAAAACACACACACCTCTTGTTGGTTTCAAACTGTCGAAACCAATTTTTCTGGTCTTGCTGGCTATAGAAGGCTGGGGAGTGATGGGTGTGGCATTTCTCCCTTCCCAGTGTTTACTCAGCCTGTCTTGCAAGCATTGTCCCAACAGCTAGTCTGACTCCTTTCCCCAGTATCTTGGGTGTGGGAGTCCTGGTTTTCTTCAGAGCACTTTTCCCTGGTGGTTATCGCTAGAGGCTGGGGTGCAGGGGTGCCCACTAGGCTAGGCTGCCTCCGTCCAGCAAGCTTGGGCCCAAACCCTTCCCAGTGCTACTGGGAGGGAGTCACAGTGCCTTCCCTTTAACCCTGGGGTCTCTGCCCGGCTGGGTTGGGAGTCAGCTTCGGGGCTGTCACAGCAGATTCCCTAGCCCCTCTGTTTGATAAATTCCTCCTACTCAAGCCTGCTGCCCCGTGTAGCCCAATTCTCCAGCCAGACCTGTGACTATTGGGTCAGTGCATCACTGCCTCTCTCTCAGCTCTCCAGAGCTGGTGACCAAAGACTCTGAGGGCAATCATGGCCCTGTGCCTTTTGCCTTTTCATCTTTATTCCCCTCTCTGCGACCAGAACTCTGCTGGTGTTGCTCCAACCCTGGCCTGTCGGGGAGGGAGGAAGCAGGTGACCCTGCTCTCTCCCAAGGATTTCTGTAGGCCCTCCGCTTTAAAGCAGTCTGTGGTAGACCCAGCGCCCACTCTGGGTGCCGGGCCTGGGGCTACAAATGCACTCCGGTCCCCACGCTGGTCCCCAGGACCTTACTGTCCTGAAATATCCTTCTTACGGTCTGGTTTCTGGTTTTTCAATGTCCACTACAGTTTTTTTGACTCTTATTTTCAAATACGCTGTGGTACTGTTGTCTGCTCTGTTCCTCCGTGGATTGCCAGTTTTTCCTCCTGTGTGTAGGGGGAAGTGAAATCCACTCCCTCCTACTCTGTCGCCATCTTCCATCCCCTACAAATATTGTTATGTTACATGCTTATGATTTTCAATAAATGATTCTGTAATAAAAAAGAATCATTTTTTTGTGCCAGGCCCTTTATACATATGTGTGTGTGCATATATATATATATCTTATCTATAGATATGAGCAGCTAATAAGCACATAAAAATGTGTTTTATGTTTCAACATCATAAACATAAAACATGTGTTTAAATGTTCAACATCATTTGTCATTAGTGAAATAAAAATTAAAACCACAATTAAATAACCTTAAACCTATGAAAATGGCTATCACTGAAAACCTACGGCACCAGGTGTTAAAGAAGATGCAGATAAACAGGTGAAAATATCAAGTAGTGCAGCCACTTGGAAAACAGTTTGGCCTTTTCTGAGAAAGTTGGGTATATTGTATAGCAACACACAATTCAAGAATTTCTCTGACAGGTATTCATTCAAGAGAAAAATATAGCTACACAAATTCTCATACATGAATGCTGATTGCAGCATTATTTATAATAGTCAAAACCAGGAAACAATCTCAATGTCCTCCAAGAGGTAAACAGAGAAGCAAAATGTGGTACATAATCAGAAATGCTAAAACATGCATGAAAGATATTGTAAGCAAAAATCACTAGACACAAAAACAATCTAATAAATAATTCCATTTATATGAGAATTCTAGAGAAGGCAAATTTCCAGAAACTGAAAGCAGCTTATTTTCCTGTGACAGAGAGTGTACAAGAGAATGATCTATACCTAGATTGTGGTGAGGATGCTATAACTATACATTTATCAGATATAATTGAAATATCCACTTAAAGTGGAATAATTTGGGGGTTTATAAAAGCTGTTAAAATCTTTTAACAATTTAAGTATAATTTTTAATATTTCTGTGCAGATACTCGTATGCCTTGTTGCCTTTGCTAGCCCTTAGCTCACTGCAGGAGGTGTGATGTCCAACAAAAGAGCAGCACAGGACCTGGGGGTTGAATTGTGCAAACATCAGCTCTCTCGAAACTGCGGCTCTCCTGGGGCCCCCCACAAGTGCACAGTTTTGGAATCAGTGGAGGGACTGGGCAGAATCTGTCCTCACGTTTTTCCATCCCATTCCCAGGGTTTTCTTCCTAAATTTTCAGCAGGTCTGCTGATTTGGGACTCTGTCTTCTCCATCTAGGTCTAACAAGACTGTGAGCTTTTACTGCAAGATCTGGTAGAAGTCAGAGTACAAAATTCCAGAAACTCACAATTCCTTTTTTTTTTTAGAATTAGTGGTGGTTTATTGCCTTATGCAAATTTAACCAACATGGTAACCATGCCAAAGAAATGAAAATATTTTCAGGACATACATACAGACTGTACATCTCAAAATTCTTCTCCATCACAGTCTCATTCTACTGACTAAGACATTCTCTTTATCAGAGAAAGTGTTCTGCTTAAACACTTTCTGGTACTTCCAAATGTTTTTTTTTTTTAACTTTTAAAAATATTTTGTATTCCTGGGGTACATAGCTCTTCATTTTCTCCTAAATTGATAAAGCTTATTCAAGACATGAACACAAAGCAAGAAGTTATCACTGGGAAATATGTGGAAATGCTCTGCTTGAAACTCAATGAGAATATAGTGAAAAAAATGATGTTTCTAGTATAAATTTCACTAACAAATAAAGGGGTAAGTTTTGAAATCACATATTGGTAATAAGAGGGTCTGGAATATTCTACTTTCTAGTTTTTCTATCTAGATATATTTTGTATATATCTAATTAAAAATATTGAAAATGCCGTATAAACTTTTGTGCTTTAGTTATCAGAAATCAGAAGACAAGGAAGGGTACCTTAGCAAAGGGAATCTATTGGAAAGAAACGAGGAGCACATGAAGGAGATGGAGAGACTGGCTAAAGAGGGCCTGAACAGGGCAAGGGGCCACCGAACCTCTGAAGGGCTCCGGAGGAGGAAGTGTAAAGCACTTTACAGGTCAAGGCGCAGGTGCTGTGTGAATGAATCACAGCTTCCTGATCTTTCCCTTCGTCCCGCACTCAAGGTTCAAGTGGTAAGGGCCACGTGCTGACCCTGCCCTTCATTGGAATTGATAGGGCAGGCTGCCCATGGAATCCTTTCAATACTCACAGAAGGACATTTAAGTTTAATTTTCTCCAGTCTACACAATAAGGCAGAAGAAGCACCCAAGGGAAAGTTGTGATTCTGTAAGGCAATAGATACACAGTTCATAAAGTAGATGTGCTTTTTTCCTCCACCATAACTATGAGGCTGTAAGCTCTATTTATTCAATTCCCAACTCCAAATGTATAGAACAGAGCTTATATTTGCATAGTACATAAATATTTATTAGCTGACTGACTTACCATCCTCTTAGAGGCCCCTAAAATTGAATAGGAAAAGTTTTATTCATAGATCTTAAAACTAATGGAATAATTTATAATATTATTGTTTATAATTTTATGTTAATTTGATTAAACAATTTAAATAATGAGTTCTGTTATTACATAGCTTTTCACTTTTAATGTTTTAATATCTGAAATTATAAAGTGACTGGAAAAGCAGAAAAGGAACCTAAGCATGTCTGTAAGATGATAAAAACAAATACATCATTGTTATCATTTCTCATCAAATTCATTATTGATTCTAACACTTGTATTTGAGCCATGTTTCCCAGGATGGAAGAAAAAATGTGTTGTAAATTACTCGAGGGGAGAGAGAAATGCTTTTGATGATCTTTACACATAAAGAATGAAATTTGATTACTTAAGTTACAGACACTTGCAATTCACATAATATGCTGGAAACAGTGAACCAAATTCTTCAATAGGCTGTAGAAAAAATGTAAGGGAAGCATAGTGAAGGCAGTAAGTAGAACTAGATAAATTTACCTCTCTCTTTTCAAAAATAGTGCCTTGAAAAATGCTTAATTATGCTAATATTAATTAACTCAGACCATAGTAACTGTTTACATCTTGCTTCATTGAAATCTTCCTTTGCTAATAAAAACTAAGAACCTTTATTCTAAAAGCAAGACGGTTTGTAATATATTAATCTCTTAAGGAAGATGATAACCTATTAATTCCTAAAGACCTGTGCCAAGTAAGAATTACGAAAGATGCATATCAATGATGTTTAAAATTAGTAAATTTTCTTAGTTCTGTTACAACCTAATTCACTTTGTGCTTACACATCCTCTAGGTTATTCTTGGCCAACATGAATAAGCAGTTCACATATTAGTCAGGTTAGTAGTGATTCATCTAGAATGAGTTTCCCTACCTTAGGCCACAAGTGTGAGATCCTCAAAAACCACGGTCCATCCCCATGTGAATCGTGTAAATGACACACTGACACATTGCTGTGGAACAGAATTTATGACAGCCATTCTACCTTTTACACAGAGGGAGTTTCTCTTCTGAATTCACAACTGCCCCAATTTCTTAAAATGTTGGTGTTATTCATTAAAGCCAAAGTAGGGGGGAAAATAAAAGAACAAATACCAAAAAAAATTTGGAGACATGGCCAGAATAGACTTTGGAAGGGTCTAGGGATGAAGGATTAAAAACTGAAGGGAGGAATTATTTTTTTACTTTTAAACTTGAAAAAATATTTTGATAGAAAGGTTAGGATTAATGTCTTTCACTTCCTGCTCCTCCTGATTTTATCTCACAAGTTTATCCTATTTAGGAAGACAAAAGAGGATGGGGAATCTTATACAGGGAAAGGCAAGAAACATATACCCAATCAGAGCAAGACGACAGTCACTGAGTGGCTAAGAGACGTAAAATTTTATCCTAGAAACACTTAAAAAATAATTTTATGGAAATATACACAATTTACAAAAAATAAATGGCCTGACAATGCAAGTAAGTGAATGCTTCTCATTTGTTGAGAAGTCAGTACATTACTTTTCTTTTTTAATAACTCACTGTGTCTCATGTGCTCTCTTACGGAGTGTAACTTAAGCAGAGCATCACAGTATCATTAACTCCAATTGCAGAAGAAGCAACAGTAATTCTGGAAAGTGAATTAAATTGATCCATATCACACAGTTACATAGGGACAGAATCATATACAGGATCCCCTTTTCTGACTCCTGGTGTAGAGAATTTTAGTCTGTTGTATCTGCCCGAGTGTCGGATAAGCAATGGAGTAGCAGGGGAAGTAAACATAGTTCTATTTTATTTTCTTGCACTGCGGAAAGCACACACAGGTAAACATGCAGATCCACATTCAGTGGCCTCTCACTGAAGCCTTTCAACCAGGGGATTAGCAATTAAACGCACCACCAAATATGGCAGAATCTTATCTTGTAGTGGAAAATATTGCTTGGTGTAGTTGAGCAGGTAATGAACACTAGGAAAATCGGAGGGTTAGTTATAGTAATTATAATATTTATAGAAACAAAAACAGAAGCAGAAGTCCCAATTGTGTCCATGTGTTTTGCTAAATTTTAAGTTCATAATGTAAAATAATTGTTAAGCTCCATTAAAGGACCTTTCACTTAATGACATGGTATGGGAGAAAAATATAAATAATCATTACTCCCTAGAATATATTATTATTTCTGAATTCCTCAAAATTCATGTTAAGAAATAACAAATTATTTATGAGACTTTTATTTTCATATTATTATTTGGTAAGATATATTTTAAAGTTTAATATTTTATTTGTTCCATATGTTATGGATAAAAAAGAGATCCAATTTTCCCATAGTACATTCAACAGAACTTTTTCCTCCTTAATGAAAGATGTAATGAAAAAACTGAGGCTCATTGTCAAATAAGTTTGTGTATAAACCAAACAAAATAAAGCCACTTTATCATAAAGTAAAGCAAAGGAAAACAGCTATTGTAACTTTAGGATTTATACAAGTTCTTAGCAGTCTAATCTTTATGAGTCCCCAAGTAGGGAACATAAAATGCACCATTTCTGTATTCCCAAGCAACTGTCATGACCAGGAAGTGGCATATAAATGAAACGTTTGCCTTCACACACCTTTGTAATCTTAGACAAATTACTTAAACCTTTGTAACTTTGGGCTAGTTATTTAACTTTTCTGATTATTCATTAGTGACAGTAAGTATATGTATACAATTTTGAGGTAACCTTATAATTTATGACCCTAAAAATAAATACCATTTCCCCCAAGCCCCATCAATTACATTACATCACTGGACTATTATTTCACAACATATATATTAAAAACATTGGAATATTTTATATTTAGCAATCCAACAATAAAAGTTATTAGGCAGATGCCATGTTCTAAATCATCTCATTTTTTAAAAAATATTTTATTTATTTATCTTTAGAGGGGAAGAGAAGGAGAGAAATATCAATGTGTGGTTGCTTCTCGTGCATCCCCTGCTGGGAACTGGCCTGCAACCCAGGCATGTGCCTTGACTGGGAATCGAACCGTGATTATTTTGTTCCCAGGCCCGTGCTTTATCCACCGAGCTACACCAGCCGGGGCAAAATCATCTCATTTTATTGAAGCACACTTTAGGAAAAAAGTTGAGAAGGAGGCAACTATGCCCTGTGCTCACCTGATCAAACAGAAATGTCACTTGTCTTGCATTTTGTAGTCAGGAAGAAGAAGATTTGGGTTTGAACTTATGTCTGACTGACTAGAAAATTGAGGAATTGCCATCATATCACACAAAATTTCTAAAATGATTCAGTGTCTATCATTGTCGAGTGCATCCACGATGCACTGGGAATTTTGTTCATACTAAGGCTGTTTGTCCCTTCTGTGCTGCCTTTGTGAAATTTTTGAAGTCGAGCACTATATTCTATTCAGAATGAGAATTCATACTTTATTATGGGGACTAAAATGTGGTGAGATTCTCATAAGAACTTGTTCAATGAAGAGATGAGTACACACTCTAAACGGGAAAGGTGCAGAGAGGGAATAGAGGAGATAGCACAAGATTAGGAAAGTGGGAAAAATGTCTAGTGGAAGTGCTTAACATCAGGGTAAACAAATATATTCTAACAATATAATTAACTAACATTTTATATCCACTTACTTATTTACTTTCCTGAGATATAAACCTGTCCTTTCTCTCTTCCAAAAATCTTTAAAAAATTACATTGTGCTCATATGTTATTTGCATGGTATTTATTGTGGGGAAGGATTTAAAGCAGTTCATTTCTATGGATCTTCATGGTACAGAATAGAGTCAGAAATAATGGAGATGATGTACATTCTGTGAAAGTTTGTGGAAACGTTAGCGATGGCTGAATCCTTTGAGAATTTTCTGTACTCCTTTGGCTGTCATCTGGGTTATTGGACAGCTGCACAGTTCATTGAGGTTTCTTACAATAATTGAATGTAACAGAGTACATGCATATGAAAAAATGTATCTATACTATTATACTATTCTACACAAAATGGATTTGTTTTATATCAGGATTACTTTTTTGCATGAAACTGAGAAGTTAAAGGTTATACAGTAATAACTTTTTATAAAGAGCTTACAGATTTTTCATTAGAGATATTGATCTCTTGGCAAGATATGTAGTGCTATGGGGACTCTATAGGGGTGACAGAATAGTCTCTTTCCTGGCTGCCACAGGCATAGAGCCAATCAATGAGTTTGAATCCAAATAAACTTTATATGAACTTCAAAATGGTATGCTATGACATGAAGTGATGCTGTTTTGCTTATTGTAGTGAGTTTATTTTTATAACTTATGAATTTTAAAGTGACCCATGGGCGAAGCTAAAAATAAGATGAAATCCAAATTTCCTCCAAAATATTATTACACAGCAATAAATATAATTATACATCAAAGAATGCAATAAAAATAAAATGGCATCAAGAGTACCACAAAGTCATCTGTGGAGCTTTGCCTATTTGGCCTATATAGGGACACTCAAGGGCCCCGTATGCCATGGAAGACTATCTACATGCCTATGAGCAGTCTTCCTTTTTGTGTGTGTGTGAAGTGGGCAATATTGTTAAAATAGTATTTTTGGTAGAAATCTTGTCCGTGTTCTAGGTTACTGTATCTTCCCTGTTATCACCACCCCCACAATTGCCATCATCATCATTATTATCATTATAAAACCCTTTATATGTTAACTGCCTTGCCTACATACAAAGCAACACAATTTAATCATCACAGCAGCACTCAGTGGTTGGTGTTTTTAATATTCCCAGTCTATATAAACGAGAGACATTAAGTAAGTCATGAAGTCTGAATGCCAATATGTGGTCTTTTCAGGAAAAAAATATCAGACTCTTCGACTTTTATGAGATATCAACCCTACCTTTCTAGCATATAGTTCTATTATTAACCAGCTAGACAGACTACCTGATAAAGAAAAACAAGGCATGTAGAGGTCAGCCCAAATGGGCACTTCATCCACTTTTTAAATGTATGTGTTGCTGAAGTCTGTCAGAAGCCTTACTGCCTAAACTTCATTATTTTGCTTCTTTTAATATAGTTGTCATGACTTATACTCAGTCTTTATATTATTGACTATCTTGAAAGTTTTTATTAAAAGAACCCTGCTCTAATTGCAAATGCTGGTAAGACTGTTGTTAAACGTAATATTTTGTCATCTTTATATAAATATATAAGAGAAATTTCTGCTTCTCATTGCAGGTATTTTGTCATTTACTGACTAACTGGTTTGTTTCTAATTCTGGTATTGTGAACAGTTTAATTTAGGCTTTATAAATCCCTTTTGAGAAAAGTCTGTTCTGAATATTAATAATAGTTGTCTTAGGGTAAAAAAAAAATCCCTTTCACTTATAAATATGTTGACTTAACCAAAAAGTAATGTTAATGTAAATTACACTTTCTCCATGTTTTTTCCAACTTTTACTATGTGAAATCTGAACCTCCTAGAGAGGAGTATAATCTATATTGATACAAAAAATCCTTTACCTACTTAAGTAATTTTTTTTTCTCAGTGCATTACCAAACATTAGTAACATTAATTTCATTGACTATATTTTTCTTAACTGCTAAAAAGTAGATAGCTTAAGTTATGGTCCCATCTTAGAAAACAAGACTACATAGTCATCCTGGCTTTCTGTTTTCATTGTTCCTTTGCTCTGAGTTTCTCAAATAATATTTCAAATGCAAATTACTTTCATTTTATGTTACACACTTAGATATTTTCAACATAATTTTAACTAAAAATAATTTAGAATATGCCCTGGCTAGTATAGCCTAGTGGATTGAGCATGGACTGTGAACCAAAAGGTTGCTGGTTCGATTGCTTAGTTAGGGCACATGCCCGGGTTGCGGGCCAGGCCCGCAGTGAGGGGTGTACAAGAGGCAATCCACACATTGATGTTTCTTTCCCTCTCTTTCTCCCTCCCTTCCCCTCTCTTTAAAAATAAATAAAATAAAATCTTTAAAAAATAATTTAGAATATATCACACATGGAACTGATAGCATAGCTCCTATTATTGAACTATCCCTATTTATTATCACCTCGGCCCCTAGAACTCATGACAGCACCTGGACGGTGTACTCGTACATAGCTTTTTTTTTTTAAAAAAAAATGCAGTTTTATCGTATGGAGTATTGTGCAATCTGGTTCCATTTTTAGATTTGCATAAACTGTGCCATTGAGCCTAGTGAAGAAATAGTGTTTCTCTCTAAATTATTTAATATTATAATATGATTCTGAAACAAGCATACATTATTAGGCCAATTGAATTCTCTTAAACAGCTTCAACTCATACCACAAGTTCACAAAATCAGCCTCAGGCACTAAAAATCTTAAATGCCAGTCTGATAGAGTTTCTTACAAATATTCTTTGAATTTTATGACTTGTCTCCCACATGAGGCGTAATAGTTTCAGTGTTCTAATTAGTACTTGTGTATATTGCTATTACTTTGTCTCTTTAATCACATTATTAAGACCGTTATAGAGATTCCTTATAGAATCACACTTTATAACAGTGTTTCTAATTTGAATATGTCCTTTTTTATGTTGTCTGATTCTGAAACATCATAAACTCTTTTTATGGGCCCTTTGATAGTAGTCATGCTCCCTCTTTATGCTTGATTAGAACATACAGTACTAAGTAATGAAGAAATTTCCTGAAGCTTAAGTTTTAGTATCAGGAAAAAAAATGAACTTTCGTTCCCTTGTGTTTTTATGCTTGGACAAGGAGAGGTATTTTTAAACAGTACCATTCTTGAATGCCGTACTGGAGTGTATACAAGGAATTCTGTTGCCTTGATATTTGATGACTTTTTTTTTAAATTAAACCTAGTTGTCTGAGCCCTGATAGCCTTAAGGCTCTCCTCTGTAAATATTAATCTTTTGAGACCCAACATGTATAATTCTAACACAGAAATCCTTGAACTATTTATATATTGAAAAGCAAACAACAATAGTGGAGTGAAAGCATGCAACTTTCTAAAGGCTCTTGAAATGGGATCAACGTCAGTGACTACAGTAGCCTCTGCCTTTATTTCCATCACTTTTTTTTTGAGAAAAGGAATAGTTGAAGAATTGAAAATGAAAACAATTTTGCAAAGAACTTTTAAATGTCTTAATTTACATGAATTTAGGACTAGTTTCACAAAAAACCTTTTCCAATACAGAGAGTTTTAATCCTAGTTTTAAAATTTTAGATGTTTAGCCAATCAGTCAGAACATACCATCATTTAGCTCTGTTTTCTTGCTGTTTCATTGTATTGCCTTGCAATAGAGCTTGACATGGGGTTACCAGATCTAGCAAATTAATGTATAGGACACCCAGTTAAATTGTATTTCAGATAAGCAACAAATAATATTTTAATTATGTCCTATGAAATATTTGGGACACATTTATACTAAAAATATTATATATCTGAAATGCAAATTAAGCGGACATCTATTAAAGCCTAGCTGGGCACAGAGAGAGCATATAGCAGTTAACTATTTATATTCCTGAAGTGCAAATATATGAGTGTGGAGATAAAACTGCTGTATAAGTGCTGCCTAGTTTGCCTAGATGGTTGGATTATTCTTGGCATACTCTTTCCACTCAGCATATATAATTGAGAATATAGTAAAAAGTCACTATAGTTAATCATAAGACTTAAATCTTGAAATAGGAACTTTAAAATCTAAGGCATTAACTTTCATGATATCTATTTCTATCAAATATCGGAAAATGAGAGCCATACACAATGTCAAAAATAGTTCTGACTCTCAGCCAGAGACACGCCGAGTGTAAGGTAAGCAAGTGGATGGTGAAATTGTACCAGTGGCTGAAGAATGAGAGAGGCAAGGACCACCAACCACAGCACACAGCTGAAGAGAAGTTAAGACACAGCCCATTACCCCCAAACAAGTGATAAAGATAAGCCAGCCAGTTAGCATCATTTAGAGAGTAGAAAACCATCTGGAGCTGTGGTGTATACATGTGGCTTTACATCCATTCACAGAGGTGAGAAAGTCTGTGAAAAAAGCAGATTGGTGTTTAAGTAGAGGAGTTAAGATGACAATTACACAGGTCTGGCTTCACCCTAGGAGAATTGGTTTTAGTGTATCTAGTAGGGCAATTATAACTCTGTTTTCTTTTTATTTTTATTCTGTTACAGTTGTCTCATTTTTCCCACCTAGCTCTCCTCTGGCCCACACACACCCCGCTCCCACTGCCAATCTCCACACTGTTGTCCATGTTGACGGGTCATTTATGCATGTTCTCTGGCTAGTCCTGTCCCTTCAGTTATTTAATATTGGTGGACATCTCTAGAGATATGCTTTGTTTAAAACATCTTAGTGGCAGTAAAATGTTTTCCCAGTGTGTCACTTCTATTTTCATTTCATGATTATATTATACATTCAATAGAAATTAGAATTTAAATTTATATATGCATATGTGTCTATTTGTATATATATGCCCACACTTTATATGTGAGATAAAGTTTTATTATTTACAACTTTACTTTTCTCCATTTTTAGTTTAGGAAAGAATTCATTGTATCTATTCTTAGAAAACATGTGCAAATGAAATATGTTCTGAGTTCCAGCATATACTCCAATTGGTTACTTTCACAATGAGAGGTGCATATCTTGAGTAGCTATTCCATTTTAGATTTCTGACCCTTTCTTCCATTAGTTGGCACATGCAACTCTATTCTCATTTACCTCCAAGTCTTGGGGGAAAACAATAAAATTTTAATGTGAATTGCTTTGTTATTTTCTCTTTATGCCTAAAGACTGATGAAGAACCTTCATAATCAGATTTCAGGATTATAAATGGTTGCGTTCCAACAAGTTTTTTTAATTTTCTTTGTTGAATCGGAAGTATATATTACTGAAAAAATAGTTTAATAGGGAATATTTATGTGCCTAAGCCAGCAAAGAAAAATCCTGTTTAATCTATAATATATTATAGATTTTAGGATAAATTTTCAAGGAGAGCACTGAGTTTCACCTGAGAAAGCCAGATGGCCACTGAAAATAGTCCACATTGTTATCATAGACATAGAAAATTATCTAACTTGGGGAATCCACCATTGCCCATACTTTGAATCTTGTGGCTGAGAAGATTATTTTTGTTATTGACCCATAGTTGACCATGCTTTATACACTACTTCAGTTTGGAAAATTCATAAATCCAGAAGTATAGGAACCCAGATATAAATATATTATAATAAATGGAAGAATAAAAATAAACATAAGATGTCATAATTAACTTAACCATCATATTCTCTTCCCTGTAGTTAGAAAATGCTTAAATTCAAATTATCTAGAGGTCCTACAGTGAACAACAATTCATTTGGGAAATCAAAATATTTTTTATTTAATGTCCACCATGTGCCAGGAACTGTTCCAGCTGTTCTAGATATAGCAGTAAACAAGATAGACATAATAACTACCATCAGTAAGCTTCTATTCTAGTGTGAAGGACAGATATTTTATAAACAAATAGATTAATTAGAAGGTCATCTTCCTTGAAGAGAGAGGTACATATTTTTAGATAGTATAGAATATGGGGATGTAATATGGTTTTCATACAAAAGGAAATATGCTCCAAGATGATGATATTCAAGTTAAGATCTTAAAATGGTTAATTAAATAAAGAGGTAGGAAGAAGCATATTTGAGGTAGAAGGCTGTTTGTATGATGACCCCAATGTTGGAAAGTATCTGATTTTCAAGTCACAGAATGAAGGCCTCTATGTTTATAGGATAGACAGCAAGGAAGATAATGGAGAGAAATGAAATAGAAATACAGAAAAGGTACCGATTATGTGGGGTCTTTTAGGCAATATAGATTTTTACCCTCAAGATAATGGATAGTTGTTAGAATTAATAATATATCTGACTCACATTAATGAAAAAATTACTTTAAGTGCTGAATGAAGGGTAGGGGCAAAAATGTAAACAAAGAGACTAATAAAAGAAGAGAAAGGAGCCTTTGCAAACTGGAGTTGGGTTACATTAGTGGAGATGAAGAGAAATGAAATCACCGTAGATATATGTAGAGAAAGAAATCACAGAATTCGGCAATGGATTTGATATGAGAACTAAATAAAAAATAAAGGACACTTTTGTTTATGTCCATGTGTCCTTTTTCCTTTTTTGCTCAATCCCTCCACCCCCTAACAGTGTGGTAATTGTGGAGCAAAGGGGGCTATAAGGGAGATACATGGTAATGAAAAATTACAATAATAAAACACTAAAAATTAAATAAAGGAAATAAAATAGTTAATGTTAATTAGTTTGAGCAAGTCGATGAATGGGACAGTCACCTAAAAGTACAAAGAATGTAGAAGGTATAGCTTCAAGATTCAAGATTTGAAGCTATTCAAGATTCTAATTTTGGGAAACTAAGGTAAATATGAATAAGATGTAAATGTATTATAGAAATGTTGAATAAATACTGAATATATGTAGCCAGAGCTGACTTGGTTGTACAATCTCAGAACCACTGGCGTAAAATGGTATTTATGCACAAGGGGAGAGACAAGATTTCCTCTTGTGTCCATACAAAATGGGCAATGGAGAGACTTGAGGACTGAACATGAAGAAACCCCAATATTTAAAAAGTTATTAAAAATATTAATGATATTGGGATATTAAGGAGCATTTAGACAAGGGAGATTAAGAAAGAATAGCCAGATATATAAGAGAAATATAGAAAGTGTTGGCAAGGTGTGATTATAAGGAATTAAGTAGAAACCTAACAAGTGACTTGGATTTAAACAAATAATCTTTAATAATCCAAACAGTTGCTAAAGCTAGTATAGATTGAGTTGTAGGTGAATTGAGTAATAGATAATGGAATAGAGATTATTATGTGGCTAACTTGTTTATAGAACCGGTGCTAAAAACAAGAATAGACAGAAAACAAAGCAAATGGAATGAGGTTGGAGGGCAAGTGTGTATTTAAATATTAGTTAAAATTATCTAGTAGAGAAAGAAAGTTTTTGAAATGCAAGAAAGATTGAAGACAGCCATGTTGAGAATGGATGAGATTTCATCATATGTGGGGTGTGGACATTTGAAAGGAGTTGACTCTTCAATTCCTGTTAGTGGAGTGAATGTGATGGAAAATGATACCAAAATTGTGTATATATTTGGAGAGAAAATGAGAAATCTGAATCTTGTAGCTATTGCTTTCTTCATCAGAATAGTGAAGCAACTATGAGTCTGGGTGGAGGAGGCATAGAATGAGTATTTGGTTCAGGGGAAGTTAGAAAGCAAAGAATAAAATATTTGATGTAGTGAGTGAGAGGACTTTACAGAATAATTTCATTACATTTATTTATGAATGCCTATATGAGGATGTTGATAATGAACATGTAATAATTTTGACATTTCTTGTTTTCTGACTCTCCTTATTAGACAAAAAAGGAGAATCTTTTGGCTTAATCTGAGATTACGACATTATAGGCAGATGTGTTATCTCAGGGATTTAACTAGGGGGTTAAAATATATGTAAGAGTAATGATTAAAATAAAGTTCTGTACTAGTTAACAATGTCAATTTAACTGCTTTAAATAATAGACAAATGTCAGTGACTTAATTAACATTTTTTCATGAAACAGTCTAACTCAGTCAGTGCAGAATTGATATAACAATTCCTTAGTGGTAGAGACCAACATTTTCTATTTCTTTGCTATACCAACATATTTAGCTATCACATTCTAAGAGTTATGCACCAGCTCCTGCCATCTTATCTATCTTCGAGACAGAAGGAAGGGGAGAAAAACAAGGGTAAGCCTGTCACTTTCCAACAAAGGGCTCAAGTTAGAACTTGAGCTCAGTCAGCACTTTCATCTATCCCATTGGACAGAACATTTTTAAATGTCCATATCTAGCTGCAAGGGAGCCTTGAATATGTAACCTTTTTTCCCCTTGTTCTTATACTGAGTTCTAACTGTAGCCAGTGACAGGGGAATCTAGCAGCCTCTTCTATAAGCAACATGGAGTGTATGCTCAGAAAAAAGAGAGGAGATGAGGCTACATAGTTAACGGCTCCCACATAAATTCATATCACTTTTCTTCAGAGAAAGGTATTCAGCAATACCACATGGGATTCAACTGTAAGTGTTGTACAATAAAGGGATAACTCGGTAGGCTTAGGATACTCAAACCCTGCACATTCTAAAGAAAGGAATCACTAATTAAAAATGATGTTTATTGAGCTTGGGCCTGTGAATCAAAGGGTTGAGGTTCCCTTCCCAGTCAGGGCACATGCCTGGGTTGCATGCAGGCCAGTTCCCAGCAGGGGACTGATGAGAGGCAACCATATATTGATATTTCTCTCCCTCTCTCCTTCCCTTCCCCTCTAAAGAAAAATAAAATAAAATCTTTTAAAAAATCTTTTAAAAATGATGTTTATTCTGGATCAAAGGGAGTTTGATAAATTCAAAATAAATGTCAAATTGATATATTGTGGCAATATTTTAAAATCATGAAACAGAGCTTTGTTTTTTTCTGAAATATGTGTTTATGTGCTTTGACCTTATTTTTGTTTACACTTTATTTAACAATAAAACCATGGATTAGTTCATAACAGAACTAAATTATTAGCACTGATATGCCTCAAAGGTTAATGAAATTATAATTAGTATTGCTTGTGCTACATGTGGATGAAAAGAGTTGTAAATCCAATTAATCCTTCTTAGTTCATAAATTATTGACTTGATAGGCAATAATCTCTTAGCTTTATTGTATCAATTTAACAGAAGTGTTGAACACTGTCTCAAGCTAAAAATCCTTCCCCATTTTTCAATGACTTAAAGAAACAAAAATAATTTTCTAATGAAGAACAGAAAATAGAACAAATAAACATTAAAAATTATATACAAGGTCTATCTGGGGGAAGTCCAGCCATTGTTAATATAACAAGAATGACTCGTGTGACATTGATGTAACCTGGCAGCCAAGGAGAGTGGACTGGAATGCACATGTATGAACAATGATGACTTCATTGTACTAGTCAGTGGGGGTGGTAGACCCAATTAAGGGAGCATGTGTACTGTGTGGCCATCGCATTCAAAATGACTGAGTGAGTAGAGCAACGAATCTGCGTCATATTTTGCAGTAAACCTGAACGTCATCACTGAAAACTGTTAGGATGATTCAGAAAGCCACAGCTAAGGGCAATTGGTGATTGGCAGCTTTATAATGACAATGCACCCACTCATGCATCTTACTTGGGTGACTCAGCCTCACTTCAGCCCAGATTTGGTACCCTGTGACTGCTGACTTTTCCTGAAACTAAAATCACCTTTGACAGGGAAGAGATTTCAGACAATAGAAATTCAGGAAAATATGACAAGGCAGCTAATGGCAATTGAGAGAACTATGTGAGGACCCAGGGTGCTTACTTTGAAGGGGACTGAAGCATCATTGTCCTATGTATGATGTTTCCTGTATCTTGAGTCTTCGTCAATAAATTTCTCTATTTTTCATGTTGCACAGCTGGATACTTTCTGGACAGACTTTCTCACATATAAGTCTATTTATGCACACACATATTCTATATGAGATTCTATATTTCTACACACACACACATGCACACATATACCAGGTCTTTCCAGATGGTATCCGGTCATGTAATATGAAAGATAGAGCCTTTTTCTAGACAGACTTCATATATATTCCATAACCAAAGTATTTGCATATAAAATATTTGGACTCAAAGCTAAATACTCTCTCAAAAATACTCCTGAATTCCTGAGCATGGCGGTAAATCAAAATATTTCAGACATTAATACATACTATATTAAGAGTTCTATTTTATTATATTGGAAGAATCTTTATATGATTTCACTCATATGTGGTATCTAATAAACTGAAATAACAAGCAATATAGAGACTCATAGATTGAGATCAGGCTGACAGATCTGTGGGGGAGAGTTGGGATGGAGAAATCTAACAAAAAAGATAAAAAAAGAAAAAAAAAACTCATGGACATGGACAACAGTGTGGTGATTAAGGGGAGATAGAAAAGTGTATGGGGGGGATGAATGGTAATGAAAAAACTAAAACAAAAAGATTATTAATCTTTAAAGCTTTCTTTACTCTAGTCAAATAAACACAAAATCATATGGAAATTACATTTTGTGGTAAAATTAATTCAAACTTTGGGTAAAGGTCATAGGTTTATATTCTTGGGTTTTCTACTACCAGCTGTATAACTTTGATTGTGTTTTAGAATCTCAAGAAGTTTTCAATTTATTATCTGTAAAATTGTGTTGATAGCAAGCACCATACCTTCCTATTGAGGGTACTGATTATCATTGTATCAGATCTGCAACAATAGTTGCATCTGAATCTTCTGAATAAACACTGTGCTTTATTTTTTGAATGTGCACTTAATCTTTAGAGTGGGCCTCTTGTCTTGCTATTTCTGATGCTTCTTAGAATTATCACAATGTATTTTTCAATACTATGTTAATTTGTTGGATTCTGTGCTTTGAATGACATTCAGTTATTCATATATATATATATATATATATATATATATATATATAAAATCAGATTTATTTCTGTCATATGCCCTTGAAAGTTACATTTACTTAACTTCATTTGTCATAAGATCTTCAATGGAAACTTTGCCCAATTGTTTAATTAAGAGACATAGTGTAACATTCAGCAGTTGAATCTGTTAATAATAATGAAACCACATTTTATAATTTTGAAGACATTAAACCATGTTATAGACTATGATAATACTTGTATAACTTATGATGAAAACTGAGGCTAACATGATGGGTGAATACTCATATAGTCTATAATTTTATGATGCCATAAGCATAGACTTTTATTAACTTTAATTGAAGGGTGAATTAATCAGAAATCTTTTAGTTGCAAATAATAGAATTCCAACTCTGTTTCATTTAAGTAAAAGAAGGACTTGTTATAGTCAGGCAATTGGCAAGTTCACAAAAATATCATAATAAGAATAAGCGGCAAATATCGGAAAGAATTCTGAGTGGTCCACTTACTCTGCCTTAAAAAATGGGTTGCTTCATTGAGTAGGTATAGACTATGTGCTGTTCCTCATGGTGCAATTTACGGAACAGAATATAAAAAGAATATAAAAATAAATATCATTCAATATTTCTAATTGAATAATAGATGAAAAAAAACCTGTTTTCTCTTCATAGGGAAATCACTTGTCCTGCAATATTTTATTTACATTAAATAAACAACAGGTACCATTTCTCTTCAAAATAAATTTATTGTTGTTGAGTTAGAGTTGCCCCATATTTTCTCCATTGCTCACCCCTACCTACCTTGTACCCTCAACTCCCTCAGTCAATACCCCCTCCCCCAGTGTCCATGTCCATGAGTACTCTGTTCAACTTCCTTTGCTTGCCCCCTCCACTTCTTTACTTCATTATCCCCCTGCCTCCTCCCCTCTGGTCACTGTCAGTTTGTTCTTTATTTCCTAGTCTCTGGTTCTACTTTACTCACTTGTTTGTTTTTTGATTAGGTTCCACTTATAGATGAGATCGTATGGCATTTGTCTTTCACTGCTTGGCTTGCTTCACTTAGCATAAGGCTTTCCAGAGCCATCCATGCTGTCCTGAAGGGTAGGAGTTCCTTTTTTCTTTCTACTGTGTAGTATTTCATTGTGTAAATGTACCACAGTTTTTTGATCCACTCATTTACTGATGGGCACTTAGGCTGTTTCTAGCACTTGGCTATTGTAAATAACGCTGCTATGATGGATCATTAGAGTGCATAGGTTCTTTGGAATTGATGTTTCAGGATTCTTAGGGTATAGTCCAAGCAGTGTGATCACTCAATTGAAAGGCAGTTACATCTTTAGTGGAATAAAGAATTTTTGAGGAAATTCTGTACTGTTTTCCACAGTGGCTTCACCAGTCTGCATTCCCACCAACAATGCACTAGGGTTCCCTTTTCTCCACAAACTCTCCAGCACTTGTTGTTTGTTGAATTGTTAATGATGGCCATTCTGACTGGTATCAAATGATATCTCATTATGGTTTTAATTTGCATCTCTCTAATGGCTAGTGATATTGA
>PVKM010026016.1:0-19594 GCA_004027735.1 Carollia perspicillata | reverse complement strand
GGCCCCCGATTTCCCAGCTCTGAAGTGGGGAGATGGTGCCCACCCTGCCAACCAAGGATGGTGGGTGGACTCACTGGGGCAGGGCGTGACCCTCGGCCCTGCCGCGCCCCCAGGGCCCTCACCATGCTTCTGATCCAGAAGCTCCATCTTCTCCAGCACGTCCTTGCGCATCTGCGAAAAGCGAGCGCGCGCCTCCTGGCGGCAGCGCAGGATCAGGCGGTACTCGTAGTTGCCGGTGCTCACGCGGTACAGGGGCTCCCCGAGGGCCTGGGGCAGGGGGATGGTGGGCGCGTCAGGGGCGGGGAAGAGAGAGGGAGGCACGTCAGGGACGCTGGATGGGCTCTGCTCTGGGACAGATGGGGTGGGTGCAGGAAGGCTGCCCCCAGCCCCGCCCCATTTGGCTCTTCTCTCAGCTCCCAGGGTTCCTCACCTCTGAGATGCTGGGGATTGCTGGAAGCACTTACACTTTTGTGAAAAAACAAACGAACAAAATCCCTTTCCACATTAAATAAATGCACATTTAGTCATAAGATGGATCCTGATATCAAAAATAGTGCAAATTGGCCCTGGCTGGTGTGGCTCAGTGGATTGAGCGCGGTCTGTGAACCAAAGGATCACGGTTCAATTCCCAGTCAGGGCACATGCCTGGGTTGCAGGCCAGTTCCCAGCAGGGGACGCATGAGAGGCAACCACACATTGATGTTTCTCTCCCTCTCTCTTTCCCTTCCCTTCCCTTCCCCTCTAAAGAGAAATAAAATAAAATCTTTTAAAAAATAGTGCAAATTAAGAATAAAAAAGGCCTCTTAGGGGAGAGGAAAGTCAGTTTTTCCCTGCAAGAACCTCACAGTTGGGGGCAGGGTGGTGGGCAGCTGTTCTGGGAGTGGGTGCAGGGGGCAGTCCCACAGCACACTGGCCAGAGGGGCCAGGGAGGGGAGATGGCCCCACATCTTCAGGAACAAGAACCGGCCAGGCCCCCCAGGCCGCTCCCAGGCTGGCCTGGCCCACCCGGCGTCCCTGGCAGAGACAGGACCTCTGGGAGCCCTTCGAGGCAGGCAGGGGATGGTGTGCACCGAGCCTTCTGGACCCAGGGCTGCGCCCCGCCCTGTGCACTCACGATGCAGCTGTACTCCTCGTCATCCATCTCCTTCACCTTCAGGCAGTACGACTGTGGGGACAGGGGAGGCCGGCTGTCGGAGTGGCTGTGCCTCCTGGGGGCCCACCCTGATGTGCCCAGCTCCCCACATGCCACGCAGCCCCGAAGCCACCTAAGGGAGCAGCCATGCCGTGCCTCCGGGACCCTGCGGACCCCCAGCTGGGCAGAGGGGAAGCCCATCGGAGAGGACAGTGGTGCTCAGGAGTGCCAAGGCCTGAGCACCTCACGCACACTGGCACTTGCTCAGGGTGGCCCCAGGGGCAGCAGACAGGGCAGGACACTCACTGGGGAGGGTGGAAGGGCCTGAGGGGCGACTCTCCCTTTACCAAACTCAAGGCCCGAGAGATGCTCTGGGAAAACCCTGGTCCCAGGTGCTAGGGAGGCCTTGCCGACTGTGCTGCAGATGGGCCTGTGAAAGGCGCTCAGGCGTCCAGCAGTGGAGGGCCCACCGCCTGCTCAAGGGAGCATTGCCCCAATGCCTACTACCGCAGGACAGTCACTTAAACGTAGCACTCACTGACATCCCTCACAGCCTACTGTGTAACCACTGACCTAGTCTAACCCCTTACTAAAGTGACCCCCAAATCCCAAGGGGTCAGAGGTCCACAGTGAGGGCTCTGCCACCGCAGATTCCCTGGCACTGCCCCTGGCCCAGGGCTGCACCCACCCTCGGACACGAGGGGCTCCAGCCGGCTCCAGGCAGGCTCTCACCCTGCGGGCCAGGGCGGCCCCCCACTCACAGGCCACTCACCAGGTACTCGAACTTCACGTCCAGGTACTTCTTGATGGTGAGGCGTGTGTCGGGGATGGCTTTGTGGAGGTACGTGTTCAGGTCTGTCAGCATCTGGGGGGGACAGGGGCGCATGCTGAGGCCCCCTTAGGCAGGGGCCCGGCTAGCCAGGATGACAAAGAGTGGCACTGCTGTGTCAGTCTCCTAGTGGACTCTGAACTCAGGAGCCCACGGGCGCTCCCAACTGTCTCGTTCATCACGAAGAGGGGGGGACGGGCCAGGCCCAGGGCAGCCTAGGATTCAGCGGTGGAGCAGGGCCGCAGACCACCTGGAGGTCAACGCCGGGCCAGGACAGGGCCCTTCTGCATGACACGTGGTCCCCGCCCGACCCTCCCACGCTGACACACCGGCTCTCCACGGGACTGACCGGCTTGATGGTCTTCAGCAGCCGGATGCCGAACTTCTCGATGCTGCGGTGGGCGTCAGCAAACTTCACAAAAGCCTCGCTCGCGGCCGGCTGTGGCTCCCGCACCCCGATCACAGAGAACACGTCCCCAAAGGCTGCGAGACAAGTCTGCCCTGAAGGCTGACCCTCCCTGGCCTTTGTCGCGGTGGGGGGGGGGCGCTGTTGTGGGGGAGAAGGAGGCCAGGGGCATGGCAGGCTGAAGGCCAAGCTCTGCTGGGGTTTACACCCCACGAGAGGTGTGTGTATGCCATGCGGGTGCTGGTCTGCACCTCTAGAGGGTTGGGGGGAGCTGGGTCGGCACCGCTGAGGAAGCGTGGTCAGTACCCCAAGGTACCCTAAACTTGCCCTTGGTCTCCCAAGGGCCCAGGCCACGGGAGATGGCTGGGCCAGGCCAGGGGGCAGCGTCGCCATCTGAGGGCGGAGCACTGGTCTGGGGCCTGGACACCTGGGGCCCTAGGCCGGCTCTGCCCCTTAGGAGCTGTGTGACCCTTTCCCGTATCCCCCCACTTCCCTTTCCCACCCATAAAACAGGGGCCAGCAGCAGCTGCCCTGTCCAGCAGGGGGCCTGTGAGGAAATGTGACCACAATGAGCAAGGGGGACAGGGCACGCAGACAGGGCTCAGACGAGTGGCCGACCCCCAAAGACTAGCCAGTCGGGACACTCCCCGCCTGCACCAGCGTGGCCTCCTTCAGCGCCTGGACAAGGCCCCGCCCACAGCTGCCCGAGGTCAGACACTGTGCTGTCTGCCCAGCACCTCGGCCACACCCTTGCTGTGTGGGTGAAATGGAACCCAGGAGGGGGGGCAGGGAGAAGGGTTTATCTGGGGTCACGCAGCGAGTTTGGGGGTACCCTTACCCCGGTGCGTCTGCGACAGCTCATAAAAGGCCCGCAGGAGGTTCTTGGTGTGCTCTGTCATCCCTGGGGAGAGACCGCACCGAGGGGGTGGGGCACATGGTGGCCCCGCCCTCCGCAGGCCCAGGACACGCCCCCAACCCTCCACTCCACCCCGTCCCTCCCTAGGTTCACTGACTTTCCCACGGCCCCCCCAGGCCCAGGGGTACACACGAGCCCCAGCTGTGATAAACCCAGTTGTGAAGAGCCAAGGCCCCACAGGGATGGGAGGCAAACCGGCCCCCTGCAGGCTTTGTCTGGGGGCGGGGGGCACACCCTGTCCATGTACTCTTGAATTTTTGTGGGTATGCATTACTTTTATAATCCAAAAATTTATGTCTTTAAGACTTTTTTAAAAGATTTCTTAACAGACATGGTCCTGGAATTTGGTAAGCTGGCCTTCCTGTCCCCACTGTGGCCCCCCCAGGGCACAGCCAGCACAGGCCAGCACCCACCCGGGGGTGTCGCCCACCTTTGTAGAGCTCCGCCGTGCGCTCCAGCTCCTCCAGTCTCTTGACGAGCCCATCTGTGGGGATGGGGGGTGGGGGGTGGTCAGTCACCACTGTGAGCCAGGGGTGGGAAGAGACAGGGGCCGGAAGAGACAGGGGCGGTGGCCTGGGCCAGGCCTGAGGGCAGAGAAGGACCCCAGAGGACAAACAGAATTGGTGCCAAGCAGAGCAGGGTCCATGGAGGGGGACTGGGCCCCTCAGGGGCTGCTGGGCTCAGAGGGGTTCATCAATGGCTCAGAATACCCAGGTGAGAGGCAGGCGACCCCCAGCACCCCTGAGCCCCCAACCCAGAAGGCTGGGGCGCATCAAAGGGGCTGATACAGGGACTTCTGAAAGTCATGTGTAAAAAATGGTTGGGGTGGCTCCCCCTGGCCCGACTTGAAGCCAAGGGCCCCCACAGGCTAACCCAAGTCCTGCCCAGAGCCAAGGGGGAACGCGGTCGGACAGTGGGTGAGACAAGACACAGCGGCCATCACTGTAACAGACTCATTGCGGCTCCGGCAGGGGAGAAGCGAAAGTGCTAGCTCAGACAGGCAGCGACGTGGAGAGGGGAGACATTCTGGAAGGGCTCTGAGGAGGAGCCTGCACTGGACAGGACAGGAGCCTGCACTGACCATTCGCTGAGCGGGCATCCATCGAGCACTGCTGAGTGCAGGCCCACGTTAGGCCCTGGGGAAATGGCCGGGTGACTGGGGTCCCATGAATGCCCTGGAGCTCTCACAGTTGAGCAGCGGGGCCTGGCAGTGGCTGCCGACGGTCTGGCGGGCAGTAAGGGTGTAAGGTGAGGGGGGCAGGTGGACTGCCAGGGCTGAGGCGGGCCTTTCGGATTAGAGAGGGGCCAGCCAGGAGCTACGAGCCGGGCTCAGGGCCAGGGCAGTGAGGAGCTGAATCAGTAGGGCTTCCCCTGCGGCAAGTGCCATGCCCTCCACTCCGACTGACGACTGACGGGATGCACTGCACCTCCTCTCTTGAAGCACCAGCAGCAACTGCAGGCCTGAGGACTGGGTCTGCAGCTTCCGTGCCCAGCCATCCCCAGCCAGGGTCTGGCCTTCCCACATTCCTGTGCTCTGAGTTGGGACCCCTCTAGGCTCCCTCCACACCTCTCAGTCCTTCCATATGAGCCTTTGAGGGAGAGCTACTTCCCTTGTTTTACAAAAAACAACCAGGGACAGAGAGGTAAGGCAACTTGATCACAGGCACACAGCGGGGGGCTGTCGGAGCTGGGGCGCACCACCCCCAGTCTCCAGTGGGGATGGGTGGAGGGGAGGAAGGGAGGAGAAGAGGCCGAGGCTGGGCCTTCTTCTGGACAAGGAAGGCCACCATGTGGCCAGCTGTCGGGGGAGGAAGGCTCTGGCTCCGGGCAGGAAGGGGGCACTATGGAGGTCCTGGTGAGGCTGTGGCCACTGGCTGGCACCCAGGCCCTGGCTGCTCAGCAGCCTGGCGCCTGGCCAGCCTGGCAGGGCGGGAGCCACGTAAGAGGCGTGCTGCTGCTTTTAGCAGGGTCACGGGACATCATGCCAGTTTCAGTTTTAGAAACCCTATTTAAGGCTGGGGAAATTGCAAGGTTTGGGGAGAAAAACACAACAACCGGTTCTAATTTCATCTCAACGCATGGTAACTACAGTAACAGGGATTTATAGACACCAAGAGGCCGAAAATAGCAGCCTCCACTTTTGAACGCCATTTGGAAGGAGCTCAGACCCCACCCCCACGTCCCAGCCAATGAAGCCCAGTGCGCCCGCCGCGCCTACAATTTATGGAGGCATTTACATCTGCCCCCATGCGCTGCAGGGCTGCTGCCGTTTATAGACGCAGGCTGCTGGCGGCGGGAGCGGGGCCAAGTGCTTCACTGGCCGCCCTGCAGGGAGAGCGAGTGCACACGCATGTGTGGGTGTGAGCGCGCGCACCCGGCAGGCCTTCTCCCTCCAGGCTGCTACCTCCACTCCCAACCGCTGAAAGAAGGGCAGCAGCGCCACCTCCTGGACGAAGGTAGCGACGGCGCTGGGCAGTGCAGGAGCCGCGGGTGCGCTAGTGCAATAGGGCGATAGGAGGGCGGGCGGTGGCACTGGGGCAGGGCTGAGCCTGGTTAGGAGAGCAGTAGGTGCAGTGGTGTAGGCAGCGGCTTGGGAATGGGTGGAGGGGAGGAAGGGAGGAGAAGAGGCCGAGGCTGGGCCTTCTTCTGGACAAGGAAGGCCACCGTGTGGCCAGCTGTCAGGGGAAGAAGGCTCTGGCTCTGGGCAGGAAGGGGGCACCGTGGAGGTCCTGGTAAGGCTGTGGCCACTGGCTGGCACCCAGGCCCTGGCTGCTCAGGGGAGTCAGAAGGAGGCACCTCCCACCACCGTGGGTCCGTCTCCCTGCCTGTGACCTGCATCTGTGAGTCCTTGCCTGGAGGTGGGGGACACTCAAGGGACCACAGTGAACGCCTTGTGGGAGCTGGAGAGGCCTCCAGGGATTCAAAGAGATGGTGACCATCGTCCCCACAGGCAGAGGCCAGGGCCAGACCAGAGGGACCCACGATGGCTTTGTTGGACAGGCAGTGCCCCTCACCCTGGGAGCCCGGGCCTGAGACTCTGGGCCAGGGCTGGTGAAGGAAGGGACTCACCATTGCACAGGATGGCCCGGCTCAGGCCCAGGGCATCTGCGGTCCCCGAACTCATGTTCTCCACCAGCCGATGCTTCACCTTCTTCAACACTGGGACCAGGTGAGAGAGGGGCTTGGGGAGGCGGCGTCTGCAGCAAGCCCCCCAGGCCACCCCTGCCCCACCTCATCAGGACTCACCGGGGTGACTATGCCATGGGAGGGTCCCCATGGGGGGTACTGGGCCCGGCCCCATTCATGCTCAGGGGCCTTCAAGAGCCTGGCAGGGGGTCGCCTCACAAAGTGCTCAGCCCAGTGCCCAGGACTCCGAGCAGTGGCTCAGCCTGACAGCCCAGATGCCACAGCCTTGACATCAGGGGCATCAGAGGACGCCCCTCCCCACCCACATCCAGACCCAAGTGTCCCGAGGTGGGGAGAGGCACCATTGGTGACAGCAAACCTTGGACCTGAGACTCGGCCACTGTACACAGGGTTGCATACTCAGTCCTCGGCCAGGGGCCAGGGCAGGCGCAAAAGGTGTGAGAGGAAGAACACAGGACAGACTCAGTCTGCCCTCGGCCTCTTTCCTTAAGAAACTGGGAGGTGGGTCTGGCCCCAGGTTACAGGGAGAGGGCACCAGACTGGAGCCCAGGGATCTGGCTGCGCATTCACCCAGGGGACACAGCGTCCTCTAGGGGTTGCAGGCCTTGATCTTCAATGAGGGGCTGGCCCAGAGGACCTGCCATGCACTCTGGAGTCTGGGAGTGTCTAGAGAACCAGCCCCCACAGCAGAAGCCCCCTTGTCTGGGGCACGCTGGGCAGGGGAGCTGGCCCGAGGTCGGTCCAGACCTGGGATTTCCTGGGATCCCGAAGCTGGGTGGGAGAAGAGGCCGAGGTGGAATGGGGGTGTGCAGGGGCCCTTGAGGCACCAGGCAAGGGTTGGGGCGCCTTTCTGGTTGGGAGGGTGAGTGCCCAGGCCCATGAAGAACAGCCCTGGGGCAGCAAGGTCCCAGAGGAGGTGGCCTCCCAGCCCCGGGCCCTGGCAGTCAGGAAAGTCAGAGCGTGACCATAACTGCTGACGCGCTGTCACGAAGGGGCCCCAGTGGCCGCTGCTCCGGCCCAGCTTACCGATGTCCAGGGACATGCCCTGCTTGGGGTCGGCCTGCAGCTTGTTGTAGTGAATGGTCACCTCTCCCTGGAAGAGCAGGGGGGGCGGGGCTGAGGAGGGGCATCCGGGGCCCCAGCCCCTTCCCCGGGGAAGCCCATGGACCCGGCAACCTGTGGTCATGAGGGAGCCCTGAATCCGGCCCTGCCAGACCTCAGGCTGCACAGGCCCCCCACTGAGACCGCTCTACTCCCAGGCCCCTCCCTCTCCACCTCCCAGGCCCTGGAATCAACAGGGACAAGGACAGACATGGTCCCTGCTGACACACAGCTTGCAGCTGGGTGGTCGACCAGGTCCTGTGCTCCAGCCAGATCAGGCGTGCCGCCCTCCCCCTTGGCACACTACAACCTTTGCTGCGCGGTCTTTCCCCAGCGGAGGATCCTCCCCCTCGCTCTGAACAGTCCCCAGCCTCTCGGTCCCTCCACTCGCCCGACAAGCGTGCCCGCCCATCTCCGCGACTGACGCTGGGGTACCTGCCAAGGAGCAGCACAGGGGCCTGGCCGCCAGGTAGGCCACCGTGGCCACTCCCACCTCAAAACCCCAACACCCTTCAACGCAGGACCAAGCCCCCCAAATACAAGACAGTGTTTCAGAACTGGGTACTGAAGGGAAACCACACTGGCCCAAAGTGGTGAGACCAGGGGTGGGTGTGCCAGGCTTCCCAAGAGCACGGCACGTGTACTGGGGCCACCACAGGTGGCGAGCGAGGGTGGGGGGGAGCACCACAGCAGGAGTCAGCCCCGGGTGCTGGCCCCGCTGGGTGACCCCAAGCAAATCCCTTCCTCCCTCCGGGCACCCACACAAGAGCTGGGAGATCCCCGAGTTCATGTCGAGGCTGCGCACATGCACGAGGGGCTCTGGTCCCCACGGAAACGTGAGGGGCTGGTGCGAGGCAGGATGAGGAGTCCTGGTGAAGAGCCACGGTGGGGGGGTGAGGGGAGGACCCAGAAGGGCACGCACACACCCCAATTCTAAACCAGAAAGAAACACCGCCCACGATGAGCTCCTGGGCCCAGCAGGTAACGCCCGGGATAGTCAGGTCCAGACCAGGGGGAGCAGCAGCTGGGCTCTGAATGAACTTGTCACTTCCTGCTGTGCTTTGGACCCTGAACCCCAGCCCCAGCCCCAGCCCCCACTGTCCCTCAGCTATGGGGGGCTGAAGTAGGAGAAAGGGCGGGGTCGGACTCCCCGCCCTGAAGGCAGGAGAAGGAGGGCAGCTGGCAGAGCGGAGGGAGGGGGGAAGGCGCTGGCCCTGGGCTAATGCAAGAAAGGGGGCCTGGAGGGAATGTTGGCACCGGGCCCTCAAGACACGGATGATGGCAGGGAGGGAGGATCGGTTTGGACGGAGGGGCAGAGGGAGTTCAAACACTCGGGCGAGCTCAGTTTACAGCTGGAACCCTTAACTCCCAGACTCTGAAGTCATCCCGCAGCTTCACGGCTCCTTCACCGGGTCAGTTTCCCTGGAGCCGCTGGCAGCAGATCTCCGGGAAATGGCAGAAGGGCTCCTCGCCAGCGCCCTCAGGCGCCGGGAGGAGCCTTGGCCTGGAGCAGCTGTGGGGTGGGGGTGGGGGGGCTGCAGAGCGGGGAACTGGCGGCAGACCACCTTCCGAGGAAAAGAAGACCAGCACCTGGACCAGAAGCTGCCCCAGAGCCAAGAGGAATCCCAGGGCGTCTGCCAGCCCAGGCGGGCCCACTGCGATGAAAGCGCCTACAGGAAAGGGCCAGGGAGGCTTCTCTTTCCCTCTTGCCCCCTCCCAGGCCTACCACGGCTCAGCAACATCTCCTGGGTGTCTGTGACCCAGGTAAGTTCACCTTGGACTTCAAGTTTCAGCTCCAGCCCTGACTGGGGACACACCAGCTCACCCTGAAGCCCAGTTCTGTCTGTTTGGCCCCCGGGAGCTCAAGGACAGGGCACTTTTAGCTCCTGGTACCCACCCTCTTGCCAAAGCCCGCCTGAGTCCTGGAGCACAGCTGGCACTGCCCGACCGAACGCAGGAGGAACCAAGGGAGGCTGGGGCATGGCCCTGACCCCGGTGCTCCCAGGACAGTGGCCAGCGGGGCCAGCCCCCTCCAGGCCTGCTGGGGCCTCAGAAGCAGCTTCGCTGGCTCAGGGTGCCTGCGCCTGCAGCTGCCCTTACCTTCACTTCCTGAATCATCTTGGCCACCTCCACCTTGGTTTTCCCTTTGATCGACCTGCCGTTGACACCGGTGATCTCATCACCAGCTGCCACGGTGCCATCCAGGGCCGCCGGAGTGTTGTCAAATACCTGGGGGTGCACAAGGAGGGTGGAGGGGGAGAAAGGGGGAAATGGGAAGACAGCTGGTGAGAGACAGTCATGACCTTCACCCAACCAACACCTGGCCCCGTCCCGGCCTCTCTCCTCTGGTCTCTGAAGTGGGGCTAGAGAAAGGCAGGGTAGATGTGCCTGAACAGACGGCAGTGCACAGCCCCATGTTATGGGGGGCAGGAGGAGGGGGGCAGGAGGTAAATGCGAGTGATGACGTTTGCCCTTTCTGATGCCGATCACACCAGACCTTACACACCCATCTGAGCGTCTGCTCCTCCAAAGTCGTGTCTGGGGTAGATTTTTCTAACCATGCTGCTCTGAGCTGACTCACACTGATTTAGCCAAAAAGTTACAGAATCACCACACTGCGCAGATGGGGTGAGAGCAGGCGGAGTGGTTTTGGAGGAGACAGGCTAAGCAGGCACATGGTGAAGAGGCCAGGCCTGGGGAGGGCGGCCTCCCTAATACCTCCCGGACGGGAAGAGGCCAAATCCCTCGAGAAGGCAGCACCTGGCCCGGCAAGACTAGGTTCTGGGAATCTCTGTCTTTAAGGCCTAGGAAGTGACTCCTTTGCAAGATCCTCAGAGACCATGCTTTCCCATCTGCCACCAACGGCTACTCAGCCGTCAGAACAGGGTAGAATCCAGGTCAAGTTTATGTCCGAGGTGGCACGGCTCCTTCCAAGTCTACAGAAAGATCGCTGCCACTCCTGAGTCACAGCTGACAGAACAGGAGGCTGCTTCCTGCACAAGGGGCCACAGAATTGTTCATTGCCACCACAGATCGTCTGGGGAAGCGAACAACTGCCATACAAATAGTAGCAGGGCCCTGGCTGGTGTGGCTCAGCTGGTTGGGCACCATCCTGCAAACCAAAAGGTCGCCTGTTCAATTCCTGGTCAGGGCATAAGCTGGGATGTGGGCCAGGTCCCCAGCTGGGGGTGTGCAAGAAAAAACCAATCGATGTTTTCCTTCCTCTCTTTCTCCTTCCCTTTCCTTCTCTCTCTAAATATATCTATCTATTTATCTCTCTCTCTCTCTCTCTCTCTCTCTCTCTCTCTCTCTCTAAAAAAAAACAGTAGCAGCGACTACTTTGTGCGGACCTCTTCCTCGCCAGGCATTGCACCGTGCCATTTTATTTATCCTTCACAACAACCCAAAGATGCTCTTCTTCACATATTCCATATCCCCACTTTCCAGGTGAGGAAACTGAGGCCCTGGGAGGTGAACCAACTTGCTAATAACCAGGGAAGTTGTATATGAACTTAGGCCAATGTCATTTCCTAGTCTTTCAGCCCTGCCCAGCACCAAAGGCTGCAGGGTCGCGGGCTCATTAAAGACATTGATGGAAGGCCCTTCAGTCCAGCATCTCCCCAGGTGCCGACTGCTGGGCAAAGTCAGCGGGGCCCTGCCCTCACAGCACAAGGAGTCTGGAAGGCAGCTAGGCGCTCGACAACTGAGACAGTGACAAGTGCTGAGAAGGGAGAGAAGAGACTGAAATAACGGAGGAGAACAAGAGGGGACCTACTTGTGGGGGGGGTCAGGAAGGACTCTCCTAGGAGGTCACACCTCAAGAACAGGAAGGAGCCAGCTCCGCAGAGGAGAGGAAGGAATCTGCCTGCGTGATGCCCAAGTAGGAAGGTGGCTCACCCCCTTAGGGCCTCACCCGCAGCCCTGAAGCACCCAATACCTGGACAATATAGAGGCAGGGGCAGTACTGGGCCCCTCCTCCAATGCTGATCCCGATCAGGTTCTGAGCATCCTTCTGCAGGGTCACCTTCCCCGGCACGGTCGGTATTCCGCTACAAAGAGACACACATGAGGCTGAGTCTCCTGGAGGAAGGGTGACTGAAGGGGATGGGGGACGGGACAGGCCTCCTGAAACCCGAGAGGCTTTGGATGCTGCACAGCCCTCCCTTCCACATTTGGCCAGAAAGACGGCATTTGGTGCTCAAATGTGTGCAGCTCTCGGAGTCACGGGGCCACATCCCAGCTCTGCCACTAATCGGCTACGGGCTTGGGTGAGTGACCCCCTCTGCACCTCGGTTTCCTCATCCCTAAAATAGTATGGATAAAATGGCTACTTTATCCACATTCTTGTAAGAAAGTGCATAGGAAGTATTTAACACCAAGCCAGGCCACAGCAAATACTCCATAAAAATAGGTCCCCCTTCCCTTAGCTTCATTCTACCTCTGAGGTTTGAGTCAGACTTGTCACCTTGTCAGGTGTGTATGGAATGTTAAGATCACCTCCTCTGGGAAGCCTTCCCCTGTTAAACGACCCGTCACCCATCGCTCAGCTGTTTTAGTCAATTACCTCTCAGTTTTCGCTATAAATTAGCACTTACTTATGTTTTGTGGTAAATACTTGCACTTACACACTCACTCAACAACAAATACGTACAAACAACCTACTGACATCATGGAGCACCTTACAAAGTGCCAAGGACACAAAAAGGCACCAGACCTGTCCTTATTCCAAGAAAGGACAGAATCTAATAAGGAGACTACCTTAACTTTTGAAAAACCTGTCCCACTAATTGTCCACATTGGGGAGAGCGGTGTGCTTATGATATTCCTATTCATCCTTCTGAACCTGGCTCAGCTGCCACCTCCTCTGTGAGGCCTTCCCTGAACACCCCACTCCACCTGCTCTGCTCTCCTGGTGGCCAGGTCACTCTCCATTAGGACCCTTATGGCCGTGAATTGTAATGATCTGTTACTATGTCCACAGCCCCCTACAGATGTGAGTTCCTGGAAGGGCAGGGTCCCTTCTGCTACAGTACAAGACCAAGACCTGATCCACCGTGGAGAAGCAAGGGTCGTGCAACTGGGAAGCAAGGGGGCCTGGGGCACCTGCACTTTTGGGAGTTGGGAGAACGAAGTACTCACAGTTTATCCTCTTCGATGTCATAGTCCAAGTCTGCAAACATGGTTCCGAGAGCTGAGGTGGGCCAGCTAACTGCTCAGCTTGGCGGGGGCACAGAGAACTGGATCCGGGAGAGAAAGTAGCGGAGGGGCTTAGGGAACTGATGTGCCTACCTGCCAACTCCAACCCTGGCGTTGCCGGCCCTCCCCCTTCCCTCTGGACGGTGGGGGGCGTCCCGGCGGGTGGGTGGGTGACTATTCTTACTAGGTAAAGGGTGGAGGGGAGCTGCGGGGGAGGGGACTCCAGACCAGGGCGGTAGGCTCAGATCCCAGAGCCCGTCCCACTGGTCTCCAAGCCCTGGAAAGGTGCCTCTGTAGCTCACCGGAAGCGTCGGTCCCACAGTCGGGTCCGGGCCAGGCTGGCACCTGAACCCACCTGCCGTTCCACCTGTCGGTGGCAGCGACTGTCGCGTCACTTCCGGAAGGACGCAAAAGTCACGCCTTCCCCTGTGGGTATTTGCCCCAATCCCTGCAGACAACCCTTCCCTCCCTGGCTCCCGGGGATCCCAGAACCAGGAAAGAGAACAAGAACTGACGGAAGCTCGCCGTTGGCATGAGAAAGCGGAAACAGAGAAAAGGTCTGGACCGGCCGACAGCGTTCAACCCCTCCCCTTGTCCTGTGGCCGCCGCCATCTTGGTGAGGGCAGGGTTCTTCCCAGCTTCCTTAGCGGGACGCCGGGGACCACGCCGGCTGGGCGGTTGCCGTGGCAACGGGAGCAGCCTTGGGTGCAGAGACTTTCGGCGAAGTCTGATGACCTGGAAGCCCTTTTCCATTTTCCTTACCCCGTCCTAGGGTGCTGTGACTCCTCTACTAGAAAGACAGGGTTCGAGCCAGCCTGCCTAATCCCAGTTTTGCAAACCAGGAAACTAAGTGCCAGAGAGAGGAAGGGATTTTGTCCCGAGCTACCCAACCAAGGTTTGGTGTAAGATCCCGATCTTTGAGACTGCGACCTTGTCCGGTGTCCTTTTTACACCTGCACACTTGTGTCCAGTGGATCTGCTTTTGACAAGTCGGGCGGGTTACCTTCCCTTCCTTTACACACCTCCCTCCTTTCCCCGCATGCAAACTGAAAACATTGAGGCAGGTGTTTTCTGCTGCACTTGGTGAAAGTTTCCTCACACCCCATCTCCTTTGTTAGCCCTGAGAAACAGCTATCCTGGAGTCCCGCTGAGGGACTATGCAAATACCATCTGTGCTTCCCAGGCAAGGGGTCCGACTCGCATCTCCCCACCAGGCTCTGCTGCCGCGACTATTGTGTAAAGTGGATTCCCTGGACACCCTGGCGTCCACCTCACCCCAGCAGCCTGGGCCCAGGCCTGTCTAGCTTCCTTCCCCAGCTGCCCCCAGGGGGAATTTATCTGTCTTTGGAGGAAAGACAGAGGCAGAAAGATGATTATCGGAAGAATTCATGGACTGATGGGAGCCCACCCACTCCCTCCTCAGGGAGCTAATCAGAGCCTCAGCAGCCGTGCAGAACGCCGCAGTAGCAACGACCTCCCGTCCCCACTGCTCTGCCACTTGGGTCACTTACACAGGATTTCGAAGTTCACCATGACCCTGTCTCTCCTCCACCTGTACCAACTTTATAATGCCTTCCATAGGATGCTAGACATTTATCAACAGGTGTCATTGCAACAAAGAAAAGAAAATCAAGTTGCTTTGTCATGCCCGTTAGAATGAAATTACTGGGGTCCACTTTATATTTGTCAGTGCAGGGGTCTCCTGGGTCAGCCCACACAGCACAGAACCTGTCCCAGCCAATTAAGGGGGTGAGGTTGGGGCCATGAGTTTATTTGAGGGGAAAGAAAATTGGAGCACCTTGTTCCATCACCCAAGTGAGCATTTCTTATCACCCCAGTGGGATGGAAGCCCCTGGGGTAGGTCTTGCCCTTCCTATCTCCCCCAATATCTAGCTGCAGATGAAGTGCATAGAAATAGCTGTAGCTGTATATGAGATGGGGTGTTCTCTGGGCCCCGGGGGAGAGGCCATGGATGGGCAGAGGGGGAACAAGGTGACGAGGGCCTGATCCCTGGGGAACCAGGCCAGGTATAAAGTATAGGCCCTGAAGTTTGGAATTTTGACTCTCAGCAAACAGCAATTTCCAAATCTAGTAGCTTTAACGTAGCCTGCAGCCCTGCCACCCCAGGATGACCCCAGAGCAAGCTCTGCCAGTTTGTAGCTGGGGCATTTGGGGCAAATCACCCTCTGCTTCTGAGCCTCAGATATCTGTAAGATGGGGATGCTGACCCCTCCCGAGGGCGAAGGTATGAAGATGAAGATTAAAGGGGAAATGGGTGTGAAAGGATTTGTGAGTCTGTTGGCACAGATGCCAGAGGTGGTTATTGTCATTCCTCCTCATCATCATTTTGCCAACTACTTCCAGGGGCAGGGCTGATGGCACACCCTCACACCCTTGCACCAGACTCATCAGGGAAGTGTCTTATGTGCAGAGTCCTGGGCTGTGTCGCAGACCTGCTGGATCCAGGTCTCTGGGGAAGGGGGATCTTGAAGGCTGCGTTTGCACAAAGCTCCCTGAGTGGCTTCAGTGCCAGCTGCGATGGCCCGCAGTGTCAGAGGCTCAGGGTGCACAGAGTCTATGCACACTTGGGTGGACAAACAGTCCCTGCCCCTGAGCCTCACCATGAGGAGGAGCCAAAGGCCAGGAAGGCCTCCTGGAGGAAGCAACATCTCAGCTGAGTCCTAAAGGAGGTGCTGGTGGTACCTAGGCCATGAAGAAGGGCAGGTGACACAGCCAGAGGGCAAGGTGGTACAGGCAGTGAGGGGTACAAGGTACAGTCCCTGTCCTCAGAAAATCACTGTGACAGGGAGAGGGTGAGGAAAACAGATAGTGGGGTCAGTGACAGGGGTGATGAGGTTACCACGCAAGTCCTAGTGGGAGCATGGGGAGAATGGCCACCTCTGCCAGAGTCACAGGTGAGAGGGGTCAACGAGAGCCTCAGAGGGAGGTGTGAGCACCTTTTTCAAAACGGGTCGGATTCTAGGGGCTGAAAGTCAGGTGAGAACATCCACCCACTTCTAGGAGGCTGACCAGGGCTGGTCCTCAGACGCTCACGCTCCAAGCTTGTTGCTGTTCCTTTTCCCCTGCTGGGCCCCTGAGTCTGTCCAGGCAGGCAGGCGACCTCTCACCTGGCCTGGCCCTGCCATTGAAAACGGTGTGACCCTGGGCAAGTCCCAACCCCTCTGTGGGCCTGGGCTCCCACCGTGACTCCTCCCTCAGTTCCCGAGCCTCAGATGCAACCCGAAAAGCTTAACCCCCCCAACCCCATATTCCTGGGGATGTGCTGCCACCCAGTGGCCATTGTGAGAAATACCAGGGGACACCGGAGCTACAGGAGTTCTCCGGGCTTTCCACTACTCTCACGGTTACTGCTCCGCCCACCCAGAGGCTGGCTGGAGAGATAGGAAGGCGATGGGTGAGGCTGGATTTGCTCTTGGCGCACTGTGCCGGGCATGCCTGCCATTCAGCGCAGCTGTGGCCCCAGAGCAAGGCCTGACTCACTGCTGGCTTTGCAGCCCCTGTAAAGGTCAAGAAACCAGGGGTCAGTGGGTGGAATTCAGTCAATTAACCATCAGCATAGAAATCTAGAGCGTGGGCTTTCTGGGCATCTGCTTTGTGCCAGGCCCCTTGCCAAGGTGCTTCTATTCACAGCCCTTAGATGGGACTAGTTGTTCACGCATTTATTCATTCGATAAATAGTGCTGAGCACCCACTCTGTGCAGGCCATGAGGACACCCCAGAGAACGAGGCAAAACAAGGTCTGGCCCTGACATCAGTGGGAGCGGCAGGCAATGAACCTAAGTGACACCTCCCGCTTCAGAGCATCAGGTGGGGCCCCAAATCTGAAGGGGAGCCCAGTGGAAGGGGGCGCAACTGAGGATGCATGGGACGCCGGTGGTGGGCTGGGCTCAAGGGCAGCTCTGTGCCCACGGGAACATCATTTGACGGCTCCGAGTCCTGGTCTCTGTGGCTAACAATGGCTGCCGTGGAAATAAGGGATGGTGTTCAAGTTAAGTCAGACCAAGACACTCCCTGCTCAGACCCTCCGGGGTCTTCCCGCCACACGCAGAACCAGCCCAGGGTCCAGAGCCCAGAACCAGCCCAGGGTCATCACCTAGAGACCTGGGCCCCGCTGCTCCTCCTGCACAGGGGCCACCCCTCGTCCCCCTGCACATCCTGCCCAGGCCTCTGGCCGCTGGGACATGTCCTTGAGTTTCCACCTCAGGGCCTTTGCAGCTCCCTTTGCCCGCAGCGTTCCTCCCCTAGGTCTGCTCATGCCCTCACGTCACCTCCTCAGGGAAGCCCTCCCGGGCACCCAGCTTCAAGTACGGCCCTGGCTCCTCCCTTTCAGACACCCGCTCACTCCGACGGGCTCACAGCACAGTTTGGGAGTTCACATGTCTGCTTGTCAACCAGCTTCACATCTGTCTCCCCACCAGACTGCGAGTTGCCCGGGGGGCAGGATCCTGGGGGGGCCACACCGCTGTCACGACGCAGCACGGTGCATTCCTATGAAAGAACGAGAGTACCTGTCGCTGAGAGCAGCAGCCCAGAGACTAGGCAGCGGTCAGCGAGGCCTCCCTCCCGTGTCAGAATCAGGACCCTGGACTCTGCCTGGCCCAGGGCGGCCACAGGAGACCAGGGGAGTGGGCCGGAGCAGGCAGAGCTGCGCACTGGCTGTGGTCACGGGGCAGGTGGGAGTGGGGGGCATTGTCTCCCCCTCCCCAAGTCTGGGGGTGAAGGGACGGGGTTATGCAACTGGGAAGCTGGGCCGGGGAGGCAGAAGGGAGGAGCCCTGGCTGGGTGGGCCAGCCCTGGGGACGATGGTCTGCGGGGCCGGGCCCCCAAAGGACAGGGCAGTGGTTCCCACTAACTCCGGCCAGGGAACTGGTGTTGCTTGGAGGCATTTGCATCCTTCCAGAAGCCCACTGCCAGCTTTGATGGAGCCATGGACCCATTGCCCTTGGGGTGCAGGGCAGCACTCCCCTCTCTTCTCAACTGCCTCTGGGGCTGCCTCTGACCAGAGGTGGGATGTGGGCTTCCATGGGGCCCCTGGTCCCCCACCCACCTCCCAAGCAGCTCTATTCCTGGCTTTGCTGCTTTGCTTGGCATGTAATGGGCTGACCCCTGACCCCCCTCCCCCTCGGCCAGTGCTTTGCCCCTGGGTTAGGTCAGTGATGAAAGCCGGTGGCAGCCTGGGGCGGGGGAGTCGGGAGGGAGAGGGACAGTGCCTGATTGTTCCGCTCGGGCAGTGTGACCGCCATCTGAGGAGGGACTGGCTCTCGGCTCTCTTGTTCTCTCTCTCCTTTTGCTGCTCTCACTCTGTCGTCCTCCCTCTTTCTCTTTCCAAAACTTCCTCATCATACTGAAAAGAGACCTTTACCTCAGCAGCCACCCCCCGCCCCTCCTTCTCTCCAGCCCCTGGCAGCCGGTAATTTGCTTTTTGTCTCTAGGGATTTGCCTATTCCAGGTATTTCGCAAAAATGGCATCATATATGCGGCTTCTGGGGTCTGACTTCCATCACAGGATTTCCAGGTTTCATCCCCGCGCTGTAGCCGCAGTTCCTGATATTGATATGTGACTGTCCTATATCTATCTCTGCTAAATTGGTCACAGTTCCAATGATTTGCCTGCAGATTATTTTGGGTTTGCTATGCAGACAATTGTATCATCTGCAAATAATGCCAGTTTTGCTTCTTCCTCTCCAACGCTTATGCCTCGTTGCTGGTTTTCATGTCCCACGGCCCCCGCCTGGATCGCAGGTACGGGGTTAAAGAGTCTCGGGGATGAGGGCAAACTCACCTTGTCCCCACCTTTCAGGAATGTGTCTGTTGCCCCTTTAAGAACTATGTCTATACTGGTTTTTGTAGATAATAATGACCGGTTTAGGGAAGCTTCTTTCTATTCCAAGTTTGTGCAAATGTTGTTTATCAAAAATAGGTGCGGAAATTTATCGCCGATGCTGAGATGATCACATGACTTTTCTCCCTTCATTGATTAACATGATAAATGGCATTAATAGATTTTCAAATGTGACAATACATTACTAAGATAAATCCGACTCTGTCCGAGGTCTATATCCTTTTTATTCTTTGCTGGGTTTGTTTCATTAACATTTTATTTGAGGTTCCTGCATTGAATCTCATGAATGGCCCATGATGTCCCTCTGAATATACTGTGTGAACGGAAAGGGCCGTCTCTGACCCAAAGTGACTCTCTGGGTGCCTCTGTCCCTAACTGTCTCTCAGGGTCCCTCTCTCGTCCTCCCCACACACCTCGCTTTGGCTTGAGGGGCGCTCCTACAGGCAGCAGAGGCTGGGGGGCACCACCAGGCCCAGAGGCAGCCACAGAGGACAGGAGCCGGAGACCCCAGGCCGCAGAGCTTTGGAAGGGCCCATAGAGCTGTGTCCTTGCTTCTGGGCCCCTCGTTGATGAGGGAGACTTGGAAGAAGCCCTTCCCCTCGTTTCTCCTTCTGGCGGTGGGGGCGTCCCTCCAAAGGAAGTGGCTAAAAAGGGGCCAGGGTCAGGGGTTAATGGCCCCATTGTGCAGGGCTGACGGATGGGGGTTGTCAGTGGCAGTGGCAGAGCATTGGAAGCCCCAGGGGGAGCCCTCCTCCTCCCACTCCTCCTCTGAGGGAGGGCCCCTGCTGGCCTTTGATGACCGCTGGGGGCCACCTTCCCTGCTGTGGAGACACCAGGCCAGCCTGTTTGGTGGGGTCTGGTCTACGGAAACCCAGAAGGCAGCCCCCAGCTCCACACCCACCCTATTCCCTACCACCGGTGGCCGCAGATCTCAGGCACCCACCTCCGGCTGCCCCACACCTGCCCTGCCCCTCTTGTGGATGACCGAGGCCTCGGGGACCATC